>JASAMX010003874.1:0-22206 GCA_030248175.1 Microlaimidae sp. YZB2_3 | reverse complement strand
AGCCATTGTTATAGGCGGCTGGAAATTTCAGAGGGAAAGGTATACAAAAATCAACCAAATATGATCATTGTTTCTTGATATCATTCTTCTCTTGTTAAAAAAATTGTGAGTTTTTTAAATAACATTAGGCAAGATAAATAGCGAGAAATATGCATATATTAGAATTTGACTGCTGAGCGAAGCGAAGCGGAAAAATTTTTTGCTTTTTGGAGGGTAGTTGTAGTACCAAAACTATTTCATAGTTTGGCGCCTAGCGACTAGCGAGGCGCTAGAACATTTTGAATTTTTAGCCTCTGGAAACCCCAAATTTTACCTCCTGACGACCATTTCGGGGGGACGGCCTCCCGCCCAACCACTATCCTTATTTTTTCCCGGTTCGACCGTTTTGAGGGAGGGGGGGGTGCCGCTCTCCCTGGCTACGTCCCTGGGAGCAAGCAGGGGAGAAAGAGAAAAAAGAAAAAAAAATACAAAAAAGATAAATTTAAGTAAAAATAGGCCTAAATGGTTTAAAAAGCAATAAAATGGGCTAAAAACTGCAAAAATTTTGCCTATTATGATGGCGTCATAATAGGGCAAAAATGGCGCCATAATTTTTGTGTTTTTTAATAAAAGTAAAAATTCATAAAAGTACTTTTTAATTTTTGGGTGGGGGAAAGCACAGCCAGAATATTCCGTGGGATCTTCCAGACCGTGCACTGGTCTGCATACAAATAACTATGTAAATTTAATAGGGTGGGGCTCGGAGTCATCAAAGTCTGTTTAAAAATGATGTGGACTGGAAGGAAAATAGTTTGCTAACGTAGGAGTGTATTACATACCTGTGCATGTTCTATCAAAATTAATGCCCCCGCTTTTTGGAGCTTTTGCCCCCTTTTATTGCGCCCTCCCCGCAAAAAATGAAATAGTATCTATAAAATTATGACGCCATTTTTGACCTATGATGACGCCTCATCGCAAATTTGTTGCAGTTTTTAGCCTTTTTTAATGTATTTTAAGCCATTTTACACCTATATTTACCTTATTGTCGCTTTTTTTGTCTCTTTTTTCCCTTTTCTCTGCTTTTTTTTCTCTTGTTCTATTTTTCTTTCTCCCCGTCTTGCCCCCCGTTTCAAAAAAGTTTCCCCCGTGTCCCCCCTGTTTTGGAATTGCCCCCTTTTCCCCAATAAAACCCCCGGGGGGGGGTAGTGCAGTGCACAGGTGTGGTATTAACTCTTTAGCTATATGAATATAGCTATCATCGTATATCTAAACTTTTTGTTGGTAAATATCCGTTAAAAAATTGTACACTATTTTTCTGCAAATTGTAGTTGTCCTGTGTCAACAGAACTAGTCATGTTTCTCAGAGCTACATTTAAAATTCTGCCGTAATTCTGTATCAATTTTATAAAAAATTTAAAAATAATCTCAGAATTTTTTATAAACTATTTTTTAAAAATAATCTAATAAACATTTTCAAGCTTAAACAAGCTTGAAATGGCTTATTTAAGAGGTGGAGCTCCCGACCTACTTCCGCTTTATATTGTTGAAGCTCCGGTAGAGAACTTATATTTTTGTATTCAGTTACGTAACCCCAATACCTATGGCAGACCTGTGCACGATCTGGAAATGCCCCCCTCCGTTTTATTGGAGGATTTGCCCCCCCCGTTTTATTGCCCCCCCCCCCGCCGAAAAATGAAAAAGTACCCTAAAATTATGACGCTATTTTTGACCTATGATGACGCCATCATCACAATTTTTTGCAGTTTTTAGCCTATTTCAATGTATTTTAAGCCATTTCAGACCTATTTTTACCTTATTTTCGCTTTTTTTGTCCCTTTTTTCTCTTTTCCCTTCTTTTTTTCTCCTTTTTTTCTCTTTCCCCCCCCCCCCCCCCCCCGCTTCCCCCCCGTTTTTCTGCCCCCCCTGTTTCAAAAAAGTTGCCCCCCCGTGCCCCCCCCGTTTTGGAATTCCCCCCCGTTTAAACCCCGGGGGGCAGTGCACAGGTCTGCCTTTGCCTTTGGTTTACTTTAATGCCAACAAAAGTTTTCGAACTGATTATTATTGGGTACTATCACTTACGAAATAAATTCTAAGTAAGTACCTGTTGAATAGCGGAACTAAGCTGTCCGGGCATATAACACTGACCGTTGTTTGTCCAGTCGGTCCAAGGGGCGCAAGGAACATTTATCGGATCCACTATTTGCCCATCTGATAACCCAAATATAGCAATTATTCCAAATACAACATCAATCATCGTGGCAAACATAATATCCGGTAAATTTAAACCGGAAGAAATTTAGCCAACTAAATGTATTTTTTAATCGAACAGTTAAGACGCGATGTGGTTTATTAAAAACAATTAAATTATTTAAATAGGTATTTTTTTTTATTTGAAATGCACCAGGCCTGGCATACCTGCCACTGCCAACCCACAACCTATGATAATGCGTTTTTTTTTAACTTTTTGAGATTTTTAACCTTGAAATTCATTCAGCTCGCGACAGAATCCCATTACTACTTATTTATTATGTTTATGCAATATTTACTTATTATTATCATGAATATATAATACAAGAGAATGTCCGACTGCAGTGGCGTGCCCAGGGGGGGGGCGGCCGCCCCCCCACCGAAATCCAGCGAAGCCGGATTTTTTCGTAAGGGGGGACCCTTACGTTTTTTGAATTTTTGGAGAGAAAATTTTTTTTCTTAAATATTAATACAGAAACTTTCTTGATGCTTTCCAAAAGCATATTAATAGTCAAAAAACCAAATTTTCCCCGCTTTGCGGGTAGTTTAAATTGACAATTTATCTCAGTTTTTCCATTTCAGTCGATTTTGCCGCTCAATAGTTAAGGCATACATGTTAAATAAAACTACTATAAACACTATTAACCTTTTATTAACGTTTTAAAACATGTTTTAAATGGATAGGAATAAAAAAAACTTAAATTTTGTTTTAATTATCATCTGGAATTAAAATTTCTAGCGTATTTTAGCGCCTTAAATTAAAAATTTTCTCCCCCGGGGGGCATTCTGCCCCCAGGACCCCCCTGACAAGGGGCTCTGCCCCTTGACCCAGGGACGTCGCCATATTTTCATTTTGGGGGGGGGGGCGGATTTTAGTACAAAAAAATTTCGGGGGGGGGGTCCGCCCCCCCCCCCCCCGAAATTTGGGGGGGGGGGGCGGGGCCCCCCTTAATTTTTGAAAACGTTAAAAAAGCAGGGATAAACGTAGATAAAGCTGTATAATACACTGTTTTTGGCCTAATAACCTATTATCTAATGTTTTTAGCGGTAAAAACATGTTTTCTTAGTTAAAAATTACATAAGCACACATTGACAGAGCCTGGATTTAAAAAAAAGGAATTTAGAGACGTTAGTTTCAGACCCCTTGGATAAACCCACATTGTAAACCAAAGCACATGAGCAGCATCTCGGCTCCATGTTTTCTAGGGTACCTACCTATATGAAAAAAATCCGAGCCAATGCTATAGGCGGCAGGAAAATTTAGGAGGGGGGAGGTACATAAATCAACCAATATGATTGTTTGTTTTGCTTTCTGTGTAGTACTTATTACTTATAAAAATTATTGTACTAACTTTAAAATAACATTAGCATCAGGCAACATAAATAACGAGATATATATGTATGTATACTATAGAAAGTGACCGCTGAGCGAAGCGAAGCGGAACAAATTTTTGGTTTTTGGGGGTCCATTGGGGTACTAAAATTATTTTAAAGTTTGGCGCCGAGCGATTAGCGAGGCGCTAGAAAATTTTGAATTTTTAGCATATGAAAACCCCCAAATTTTACTATCTGGCGACCATTTCGGGGGGGGCGGCCGCCCCCCCCACCCAACCACTGTCCTTATTTTTCCTCCTGTCTGACCGTTTCGGGGGGGGGGCGGCCGCCCCCCCGCCCCCCCCTGGCTACGTCCCTGCCTTGGCCCCGCTGGGGGGCTCTCGCCCCCCAGATCCTTCATTTCTGGGGGGCTGCCGCCCCCCAGGACCCCCCCCCCTCAGGGTTACTATGTACCCCCCCAGAACGCCCCCCCCCGAAATGAAATCCTGGGCACGCCACTGTCCGACTGTACACTAAATTTTTGACCAAAATTTTGTGAAAAAAGTCGCACTTTCGAATTCATGTGCGACTTTTTCCGTAAAAATCCGCCATTTTCTGCTAATTTTCCCGCGTTGCGTTTTTGACACAGTGTTAGTTTTGTTGCAGTGGGGACTGCGACTTCTTTCGCACTCTATAGTGCTTTATTTGCAATGCGATTATTATCGCACTGCGGGTCTAGCTGCACAACAAAAAAAAAACAAAGCGGAGCGAAAATTTTGTGTTTAAATGAGTAAAAGTCGTTTTTTTACCTTAAAATGTTAAAAACTTTCTAGT
The DNA here is from genome assembly GCA_030248175.1 of Microlaimidae sp. YZB2_3. NCBI lineage: Eukaryota > Metazoa > Nematoda > Chromadorea > Desmodorida > Microlaimidae > Microlaimidae sp. YZB2_3. The sequence goes on along the minus strand of JASAMX010003874.1, from coordinate 17,832 downwards.
TTTAATGAAATAAACTAACTCTCCAAGGTTTTAAAATTAAATAAAACAAGTTTCAAAGTGTTTTACCTTATTGAAAATGATTAGCAGCGTCTGTATTTTTTGTTGTGCAGTTAGACTCTCGGTGCTAAAATAATCGCATCACAGTGCGAATAAAACAGCATAGAGTACAAAAGAAGTCGCAGTCCCCACTGCGAGAATCGCAGCGCGGGAAAACTGGCAGAAAATGGCGGATTTTTGGGAGAAAAATCGCACACGAATTTAAAAGTGCGACTTTTTCCGCAAAATTTTGGTCAAAAGTTTAGTGTACAGTCGGACATTCTCTTGTGTTATATATTTTTGTGATTATGGTTCAATTATATCTGGCTGACGCTGAAAATCAGAATGCAGACATGAAAGAACCAATTAAAATTGTGCGGTAATGACGTTTTTTTAAAAAAAAACAAATAAGAACGCAGAATTTTTTTTAATTCCACCTTTTCACAAAAATTATAATAATATATAACAAAAAATATAATACACAATTAACCAACTTTAGCCCTTAAAAAATTTGCATTTAGGTCACAAATTAAGCAATTTTATAAATAATTATTAAAATACAGTTTTTAATCTTTGTTATTAATCCGCTTTTGTAAAAAATTTTGAATGTTTTTATTGTTAAATAATCGATTCAATACTGCAAATATCGCGGTCAGCTAGATTTTATTTGCCTATAGTTACTTTTTAAAATATGAAAATATAAAAGTCAAGTAAATAAAAAATAATTAAACCATAAGACGATTTGCCATAAAAATTGGTTAGTATAAATCGTATAAATGTCAGTCTAATGTCTAAACATAATAATGGGAATAGATGAACAAGGGGGGGTAGGGTGGGGTCCATACATGGGCACGGGGGGGGGGTTAACCCCCCAAATTCTGAGAAGTGGGGTTTAACCCCCCCACTCAGAAGTGGGGGGGGGGGAGAAAAAGTTAACCCCCCAATTTTGGAAAAATGAAGAAAAAAAATGTCTTTAAAATGACTTCTAACTGCCTCCAAACTTAAGTTTTGAGGTCAAAATGAATGTTTTAAGCAATAAAAAGCTCAAAAATGCTATAAAAAGGGCTTTTTGACCTAAAATTAGCGTTTTTTACCTATTTTCCTTCAAAATCGAAAAACGGTATGGGTAAAATGCACTCCAGAAAAAAAACGATATGGGTATTTTGCGTTTCGCGGATTTTAACCCCCCCCCTTTAATTTGGGGTTTAACCCCCCCCCACTCCGGACCAACTTGCCCATGTATGGTGGGGTCCACCCCATAGATGAACAAGGGGGGTAGGGTGTCATAATGGCGTCATAATTTTTGGGTACTTTTTCATTTTTCCGCGGGGGGCAATAAAACGGGGGGGGGGGCAAATCCTCCAATAAAGCGATAGGGGGGCATTTTCAAACCTTGCACAGGTCTGACAACAACTGTGCGGTGTGGTGGTTTTGATTTGTTGAAACCTGCTGCTATGTCAGTGTGAAGTGTTTGTAATGCTGTGTATGTGGAGTGTTGTTTTTTGAAGCCGTGTTGGTATTGTGTTTGGTATGTTGCTTGTGATGTATGGGAGTATGATTTTTTTTGCAAGTTTTTGCGAGTGCGGATATGAGTAAGATGGGCCTAAATGATTGGCTGTTGTTGATGTTTTTGTTTGGTTTTGGTATTGGAATGTAGTTGGAAAGTTTCCATTTGTGTGGTATTGTGTTTGTGTTTATAATGTTAGTTTAGAATTGTGTTAGGTATTGTAGTGCTTTGTTGCCTAAATGTTTGAGGTGGTGTATGTTTGTGTTGTCGTCAGGCCCAACTGAATTGAGGCCCAACTGAATTGTTTGTTTTGCTGTTGTATTGCTGTGATTGTTTGCTGTACTGTTAGTGCAGACCAGTGCACTGCCCCCCGGGGTTAAAACGGAGGGGGGCATAGATGAACACGGGGGGGGGGGGAGTAGGGTGGGGTCCACCCCCCCCAGCCTCGAAATTTTGGCCCCCCCCCCTAGAAAAAAATGCAGGGCCCCCTCCTCCCCCAAATTTTCGAATTTTTTACTCCTGACTCCCTTCTAGATTTTGAAATCTGACCCCTCCCCTCTCCCCTCTCGAGAAAATTTTAAGTACTTTTTTTATACTAAATTTCCTTCCAAAAACGTGAATTTTTAACACAAATTTATGTTTTTACACCCTTTTTATACCTAAATATCGCTTTTTATTCAATAAAATGTAGTATTATCTTATAAAAAAACTATTATTAAACATTTAATGTTTTAAAAGTATTTGGTTTTGGAAATTGGACCCCACCTGACCCCCCTCTAGGTTTCAAAATCTTCCACCCCGGGTCAACCCCCCCTAGAAAGCTAGGGGGGTTCGACCCCCCCTAGGTCCCCCCCTAGATTTTGAAATTTCATTTACCCGGGGTAAACACGAAACACCCCCCCCTAGCTTTTAGACCGTGTTCATCTATGGGGGGCGATTCCAAAATGGGGTGGGGCACGGGGGAGGGCAACTTTTTTGAAACAGGGGGGCAATAAAACGGGGTGGCAAGCAGGGGAAAAAAAGAGAAAAAAAAGAGAAAAAAGAAGGGAAAAGGGAAAAAAGGGACAAAAAACCGAAAATAAGGTAAAAATAGGTCTAAAATGGCACGGCACGGTGCACGGTCTTTCCAGACCGTGCACAGGTCTGTTAGTGTGATGGGTGTGAATTTTAATTGTTTGATTGCGCGTGTAATTTTGCGGTATGTTTTGTTTGTTTTGTGAGTAGTGAATTATGTAAATTGTTTGTTGAAATGTTTTGCTATGCTGTATGGGCGAGTGATTGTTTTTGTGTTAAATGTGATTGCCCTGTTTTTGTCTGTTCGTTGTTTTTTGTTGTTGTTGTGCTATTTTGTTGTATAGTTTGTAAGATTTGTGTTTGTGGGTAAAGTGTTTTGTGATGTGTTGCTGCCAGATGTTTGCTTTATGTTCTGCTGTTTGTTTTTGTACTTGTTTGTTTAGCTGTTGTATGTCTGGATGTTTGGAGTCAGCTTGTTTGAGTGCGTTGCGGTGTTGTTTGAGTAGTATGATATGTTGTAGTTGTGGCCTGTTTGTGTGCTTAATGTGACCTTTATATGTGCTTTGTCTGCTTGAATAATGAGTTTTGTAAATGCTTTGTTTGCTTGATGTATGTTTGTGGTGGGTGGGAGTGTTTGTATGTTGTCTTCTATGTGTGCGGTGAAGGCTTACCGGTTTGCTTTTTTGTAATTTGTGAATGTTTTGCTGTGTTGTTGTTTGTGTGTGTGCTTGTTTTGTGTTGTGAGTATTGGTAGGTGGTCTGAATTGAGTGCATGTAGTGGTTGCCATGAGTGGGTGTTGTTGATGTTTGCTGGGATTGTTGTGATGTCTTAAGATGTTTGTTGTTGATTAGTTGCTGTTGGTTTGCGTGTTGGTGTATTTGTGTTGAGTATTGTGTGTTTTGAATTTATGATTATGTCCGCTACTGCTTCCTCTCTACGATCTTCTATGGGAGAAAATCATAGTGGGAATGAGCGTTTATGTCGCCTGTGAGGATTGTGTTGTTTTGCTTTTGCTGGGTGAGTTTGTGTATGATGTGTGTTGTGTCTGCTATTTGGTTGTTTTTTGTTGTTGCTGATTGAGTGTCCCTTGGAGGGATGTAGATGTTTGCGATGTCTATGTGTTGCTTTTGTGTTTTGTGTATGCCTGTTATGAGTAGCTGTGCGGTGTTGTGTGTTTCTTGTGGAGTTTAAGTAAAATTGAGTTGGGAGAAGATAGTGTCTTTTTGTATGTATGTGAGAAGTCCCCCCCAGTTTTGCCTTGTCTGTGTTGTCTGCACACGGTGTAGTCTTGTAGTTTTGGTGTATTTGTTTGCGATGCTTTGAGTTTTGTTTCTTGCACTGTGATGATGTCTGCTTGAGTTTTGTTGGCAAGCATTTGTAGCTCTGTGATGCTTGTGTTAATGTCATTGATGTTTATTTGTACTATTTTTAGTTTTGATTTGGAGTGTTGAGTGTTAGTGTTGTTTTGTGCTTGTTGTGCTGTGGTGTTGGTTGTGAGTGTTTGTTGGTTGTTGTTTGTGTTGTGTTTTGGTGTTTGTTTGTTGTTTTGTTTTTGTGGTTGTTGTTTTTTGTGTTTGGTGTAGGGTGTGTAATTGGCAAGACCATGTTGGTTGTTGTTTGTATTGTTTGAGTGTGGTTTGCCCGCATTTTCCATGTACCCAGCATGGTGTGTGTTTGTTTTTGCATTGTATTAGTGTTTGTTTGTTAGTAATGTTTTTGTCGCATATGTTACATGTGCCGTATATTACTGTGACCCTGGGACCAGGGTTGGTTGGACATCCCCCGCGCGCAGTATTTGAAGCTCCAGCCAGAGCGCGAGTTTCGGATTAGAGCTTGGCAGAAAGGTGCCAACTGGTAGCTGGCTTGAGGTTGGTTTGGTCCTAACTTGAAAACGATGCGTTGATGGATGTTGTTTTGCACCGTTCTGCAGGCCAGGATTCTGAGAACCCGCAGAGACATCATCAATCATCATCATCATAATTAATCATTTGGTTGGCGAAAGAGCAGACTTAAAAATTTTTTTAGTCCATATCATTAAAAACTATATTATATTGAGAATATCCTATCCAAGTTTTTTTCTTAGTTTTTTTGTTATATAAAATGTTACACTTTGATTGAACTCTTGTAAATAGTGTTATAGATCGCATTTAAAAAATGTTCAAGAAATTTGACGAAAAAGAGGCGGTGACCGGGCACCAACAACTGAAAAGCTCTATCCAAAAAGGAATAAGGACAAAACTGGTGGAGGATTATCCCCACCTAGAGAAGTATTTGTCAGATATATTGCCTAAAAAAGAAAATTTTAAACTAGTCAAAGTGAGGTTTTAACAGCCCTCTCCAAGTGCACAACAAAAGTGCCTTATTAATTTATAGCAAACGAAAATGTGTTTACTCCTGCTCATAGATGAACAGGGGGGTAGGGTGGGGTTTACCCCCCCTAGCCTCGAAATTTTGCCCCCCCCCCCCCCCTCTAGAAAAAATGCAGGGCTTCCCTCCCCTTTCCTCCTTACCCCCTCCCTCTAGATTTTGAAATCTGACCCTCCACTTCCCCTTTCGAGAAAATTTTAAGTACTTTTTTGATACTAATTTTTTTTCCAAAAACGTGAATTTTTAACACAAATTCATGTTTTTATACCCTTTTAAACCAGAATATCGCTTTTTATTCAATAAAATGTAGTATTATTTTATAAAAAGACTATTATTAGACCATTAAAGGTTTAAAAGTATTTTGCTTCGGACATTGGACCCCACCTGACCCCCCTCCAGGTTTCAAAATCTTCCACCTGGACCTGGGTCGAGCCCCCCTAGAAAGCTAGGAGAGGAGAGATTGATCGACCCCTCCTAGGAGCCCGCCCCCCCCCTAGATTTTGAAATGTCATTTACCCGGGGCTTTTAGCCAAAAAATTATAGTAATCAAATGTTCTTCTGGTCAGTTATGTATCATAGTTCAACTAAACTCAATATCATCACATTAACCAAAGAACGGTGTTGATTTTCTAGGTTTTTTGGACGGTAAGACAGGCCTTAAATTCTGTAGCCGGCCCGCATTAACAAAAACAAAAACAAAAAACCCGGGGTAAACACCCCCCTAGCTTCGGTGACCGTGTTTATCTATGCTCCTGTTTGTAAACATGTCCGCAACCTGTAAAGACTAATATGATAATCATCATCATCTGTCACAACAAACGGTTTTAACTTCAAGATGACGGATGCGTCATTGTTACAGCCGTTGCCATCCCCGGTTGGTTAGTAGGGTCATAATCAACATAAATACGTCGTTTTGGGGTTTTAACCACAAGAAATCTTTAAACACCCGGCACCCGCTCCTAAGGTTTGGGTCTCCGTTTCCCAATACTAAAAACGGCAGAAATAAAACTGTGGGAGATACGCCTCAAGTTTTTGATTCCTCCGATTGTATCATATAGTATAAAACAAAAAAACCATGAACGACACAAATATGCTCAATAATTCGTACTTATCTACTTAAAAACTAATTTTTAAGCATTTGTTTACCCAAACTCAAAATTTTTAGGTACCTAATATGTTATTGTTATTATAAGTTGGTTGAAAAAAGCTAAGCATTTTGTAAGAAGTTTGTTGGGGCTGTTAAAACTAAACTGACTGTCGCGTCCAGTGCAAAGAACATATCGAACTTTTAGCTGCACCCAGTGGAGAAATTCTCTTTTTTAAAACTAGGGACACAGGATTTGTTCCCACGCTAAGATTGCTGCATCAATACCCTTTTATACTTCAGTTGCAACAGGTAGAATTTTTTTTAAACAAAAATTTGAAATAACTACGCTTTGTGACGTCCAGAAATATGAGACCAAATAAATCGAATTTTTGTAAGAAAGAATCATAGATGAACAAGGGGGAAGGTAGGGTGCGATCCACCTTCCCCCTAGCCTCAAAATTTTGGGCGCCCTCCTAGAAAAAAATTCAGCCCCCCTCCCCCCAAATTTTCGAATTTTTTACCCCTGAACCCCCTTTAAATTTTAAATTCTGACCCCTCTTTCGTCGAGAAAGTTTTAAGAACTTTTTTTATACTAAATTTTCTTCCAAAAAACTTGAATTTTTAACACAAATTTATGTTTTTAAATCCTTTTTATACCTAAATATCGCTTTTTATTTAATTAAAATGTAGCATTATCTTATAAAAACTATAATTAAACATTTAATGATTTAAAAGTAATTTGTTTCGGAAATTGGACCCCACCTGACCCCCCTCTAGATTTTAAAATCTTCCACCCGGGGTCGACCCCCCCCAGAAAGCTAGGTGGGTTCGACCCCCCTAGGGCTAGGACCCCCCTCCTAGATTTTGAAATGTCATTTACCCAGGGTAAACACCCCCCTAGCTTTTTGACTGTGTTCATCTATGGAAAGAATGCGAAACAATATTTAATATTATTTTTTTTGGAAATTTTTATTAATTTCCCACAAATTACATTTCCATGTACATATTTTAATGTAAACCTTTTTGACATGCAGATCACCTCACCATCTGAAGAATTTGTGAAATGAAATATTTGAAAGATATTAAAGATTAAATCCAAAAATTATTACATGTTTTTTTGTTAACAGTGATTAATTTTGAACCCAACGGGTTTTATTAAAAACCCTCCTTAAGTCTGAATAAAAATTATGTGGATCAAAAACTTCAAGTGAGCATATCTTGCTAACGATAAGGTCGATATATACAAAATTGTATTAGTGTATGCAGACCTGTGCATGGTCTGGAAATGCCCCCCGCTTTATTGGAGGATTCCCCCGCCAAAAATGAAAAAGTACCCTAAAATTATGACATTATTTTTGACCTCTGATGACGCCATCATCGCGAATTTTTTGCAGTTTTTAGCCTATTTCAATGTATTTTAAGCCATTTTGCAGCTATTTTTACCTTTTTTTCCCTTTTCCCTTCTTTTTTTCTCTTTTTACTCCTTTTTTCTCTTTTTTCTTTCTCCTCTGTTTGCCCCCCGTTTTATTGCCCCCCCCCTGTATCAAAAAGTAATTTCCCCCGTGTCCCCCCGTTTTGGAATTGCCCTCCTCCCCCAATAAAACCCCGGGGAAGCAGTGCACAGGTTTGTGTATGCCTCTCATGAGTGGTACACACACACTAATACAATTTTGTATATAATATAGTATTATATATTTTCAATATCAATTTTATAATGTGTGTTTAGGGCCTGACGGGATCGGGATTTTCAGATCCGGCCTTATCGGATCAAAAGTCGATCTGGCCGGATCGAATATTTTACTGGTGACTGATTGGATCTGGTGACTCGTAGTTTAATTATATTCTTAATTCATTTTCATGTAAAATAGCCCTAACTAATTAATAATAAACATTAAATAACAGTTATTTTAACATAAAATAGACCACCAAATACTTAAATTCATACATGGGCACGGGGGGTTGGGGGGGTTAACCCCCCTCCCCAAGCCCAAATGACTTCCAACTGCCTTCAAACTTAAGTTTTGAGGTCAAAATGAAGGTTTAAACAGTAAAAAGCTTAAAAATGCAATAAAAAGGCCTTTTTGACCTAAAATTAGCGTTTTTTACCTATTTTTTCTTTAAAATCGAAAAACGATATGGGTATTTTGCGTTTCTAGGATTTTAACCCCCCCCTTATTTGGGGTTTAACCTCTCCCTTCCACTCCGGACCAACTTGCCCATGTATGCTTAAATTAATTAACATAACATAAAATATTTTGTGACAATACTTATAGGCCTTCACAAACCCTTATCCCGTTCTCATCTTAGCCTATTTTGTCACTTAATCTTGTTTGGGGGTGCGACTCATCAGCACATATTTTAGTAGTAGTAGAATCAACAACTGTGTAAGGCAGCATTCTATCAGCAATCAATATATCAGCAATCAGCTCTCCTGCCCCAGTATGTCGTTCTGCTTTTAAGCCATCTGTGTAACAGCACATAGCAGACTGAGGTTGAATGGCATCTTTGTTAGCATCCCAATCTTTCCGACTAAGAAAATCAACTTTAAAGTTCCTTTCAAACTTGAAAATTTGGACAATATGGTTACTCTCAAGTTAAGCATTGGGATTTCTCTCAATGCCAACTGCTTGATTTAAGTGTGCCCTCCATTTATACTTCTTGTCTGCCATTAGTTAGCTATACCTAACCTGTAGCTGGCTGATATTGTCTCCCCTTTGATAAAAATATTTAAGGGTGCAATATTAAGCAATGCTTCCATAGCTGCTGTAGTTATTGTTCTTATAGCCATGGTTATGCTAAGTCATTCTTGGCATTATATTTGTGCAAACAAGCTTTTAGCAAATCCCAGTTCTAATCTAGGCCACCGCACCACCGTTGCATTTTTTGGCATAAGAATAATTACACTGGTATATACCTAATTCATATTTTTAGGTGTTATACACCACGTTTTTCCTAGAGCCCTGTGACATTGCCAGAGTGCCATAGGACCTTTATGTTGCCGGTTCTGAGTATGCTGAATTCAAGACAATTTGTTGTCATGGATAACTCCAGATACTTGGCTACTGTTGCCAACTGTAATTGTGTACCAAATAATTTGTGCCACTAAATATTTGGCACCTTTTGTGAGGAAAAGTACCATCTCAGTTTTCTTAAGATTTACTGAGAGCATAGGTGTCCGACCAGCCTGGACTGCCCGGACCGGCCCCCCCCCCCTGAGGGCCGGTCCAGGGTACCCCTCCCCCCTAGCGCCCATTTTGGACCCTCCCTCCCCCCTAAAATCCCGGTCCAGGCCGACCCCCGCCTGAAGGCGGTTTTTGACCCTCCCCCCCTTTAACAGCTGTTCCACCCCCCCCCCCCTATCTACTTAATGTGCAATAGGCATAAAAATCGTTTTTTTTTTCGTGCGCGCGACTGAAAATATAGAGGCTCAAAATTCGTGCGCGCACGAATTTCGTGCGCTAACTTCATATACGTATATATTCCTCCTCATAAATATAACAATAATTTTAGTGTTCTCTACAAATTTTTATAATTTATAATAAACCTTAGTTTTTTTACAAACTGGTTGGTACGTTACATTAAAAATAAAAAAAATAAAATTCAAACGTTCGTTTTAAAAACGAACCGTTTTTTAAAAACAAACGGTCCGTTTTTTTAAACGACCGGTCCGTTTTTTGCGCTGCCACCGTTCGTTAAACACTTGCCCGGCAAGTTGCCGCATGCAAAATAATGAAATGAAAACAAAATACAATGATTATTATTATTTATTATGTAACCGGAAAATAGAAGAAAGTTGGTCAAACTTTTACTGGAAGCAAAAAAAATCAACAAAAAGGTACCTCTTATAATATGTTAACGTTTTTAACAGTTTCCAAAAGTTTTTTTGGCAGGTCCAGGCTATTCCCCCCCCCCCTAAGTGCCCCAGTCCAGGCTTCCCCCCCCTAAGGACCCTTCAGTCCAGGCTACCCCGGGGTCAAAATTTTTCGAAAATTTGGTCCAGGCTGACCCTCCCTCCTGGGCCTACAAAATGGTAAAAAATGGGCTGACCCCGGGGTCAAACCCCCCCCTAGCCATCAGGGGTCGGACACCTATGACTGAGAGTCCTTGTTCTTCACATCGTGCTTCTACTTGCACGTCCAGATATTTTCCTTGAACCAGTATGGTTACATCATCTGAGTATACCTGGATATGATGTCCAGTTTTACTAATTTTGTTGAAAAGGCTATCCACTACAAAGTTTTTCACCACATTGGATTTGTATATACTAAACTCTTTGTTTGGCTGGCAAACAAAGATCACACACAGCATATGTTTTATCTGAAGCTTTAACAGTAAAATGTCTCCAAATACTTACAACACTGCCATCTAACATATTTCAATATAACTAAATAAATGTAAAATTTTGTGTGGCACTTGCAAATAAAAACTAGTATATAATTCTTCACTTTAAAAATCTAACATATAAAAATGCAAAAAAGTTAATTTTATTTGATGTTTAGTCTATTTCATTGGTTGACCATATATTGATGTATATACTAAGGACTTCTTCATAAGGGGAAGTGCGACTCATCAGCAAGGTTCTGCTGCAAAAATAGTATAAAAAATGTATAATTTTTTAGTTTATAAATCTAACAAAAAAAAGCAAAAAATTATAATAATTGATATTGACATGGAAAAAAAAATCCCAGCATTTACCGGGTTTGAAAAAAAAAAATCCGGCCAGATCAAATCAGAAAATGGCCGGATCTACCGGATTGCCGGATCGGATATCCGGTCGGGCCCTATGTGTGTTAGATTATATAGTTAGTATTTATATATATTATGTTATAATGTGTTATTAAATATGTTACAGGTTGATAAAGGGGCTATTCGTTTTATCCTCAGCGGTGCCAACGTGATGTGCCCGGGACTGACGAGTGCAGGTGCTAAAATGACACCCGGAGTGGCCAAAGACTCCGTAGTGGGGATTGTGTGCGAGGGCAAGGAACACGCTATCGGTATCGGCCTGATGAAAATGAGCACGGAGGACATACTCTCTGTCAATAAGGGTATCGGAGTAGAACTGCTTCACTACCTCAACGACGGACTTTGGCAAATGAACCCAGTTAAATGACCGCCAAACGCCTTAACTCACCACGGATAACCGAACGGAAAAGGAAGTGATAATTTTTTGATTAGTATGTTTAAGGTTTATACACACTGTTTAAACTCATTCTGACTCATCGAATTCCATTTTGTAAGTGATTTTTTGTTTTAAATGAATTTAAAACCGACAGCAATTTTTTTTAATACAAGTATTTTAGAGAAATTTTGGTTGGGTAGAGTGCAATAGTTTTCAGGGTAAAATATTGGAGTGTCGGTTTTTTATTAAGCTAAAATTATTATTTCTTAGCTGATTCATGCAAGGGCAGGCTTTGAGACAAACTAGACGTAGGGACAACGCGTCAGTCTTCTGATAAATACACGTATAAAGTCGTTAAAAATTCTGACAACCTGCGCGTTAGAACAAAACCATATACCACCATTAACGAGAACATAACCGTGATTACAAAATAATTAGTTATTTTAAAGAATAGTTAATTTTATCTTTTAAATTTCTCACTGTATCCACTCATTTTTTATAATACTGAACAAGCCACTCTTTTTTTTTCAATTTTTTTACACAAATTTCTGGCCTGAAATTTTTTTAGCGCAATATTGTTTTATGTTTCGTTTGAAAAGTTGCTTAAAATAATTTTTAAAATGATTTGTACACAATTTTTGCAGCTAAAACAGTACACAATGTCAGCTTGATATTTCACTTTGAGTCAGAATAATAGTTTAAAAAATATTACTCAAAACCAATAAAACTAGCGAGCAAATAGCTAGCACTTAATATTACATTATTTTTCTTATATAAACCGAGACAACCTTTTATTTTTGTTCTTCGTTTCAGCACAGGTCAGATTAATAATAATAGTGAGGGAAAATATTAAAATATAAAATTTAATCAAAAATAAGCTCCTTTTAAAAAATATAAAATTTTAAATTGATTTAAATAAAAAACGAGCGTCTTTTATCGTGGCGGTTTCATTCATGTTTACGTAAAATTGTAAAGTGATTTTTGTTCATTGTTATTGCAATAATGTTGATCTGAATAAATTATTTAAAATTCAGTCGTCGTCACACGACAATACGTTATCTCAGCTGTTTGTTACTGTTTATCGCGTTTTAAAAAAAATTGTAGCTGTTTAAATAAGTACCTACAAGTAGAATCGTTATTTGTTACGTCAGTTTTTAATCAGCTATAATTAGGTTAAGCCTCCCCTGCCCCCTCCCCAAAAAAAAATTAGGGGAGGGGTTAACCCCTCCCCAAATTCTGAGATGGGGGTTTCATCCCCCCACTCAGAAGTGGGAGGGAAGAAAAGGTTACCTCCCAATTTTGGAAAAAATGAAAAAAAAATCCATGATGACTTCTAACGGCCTCCAAACTCTTCAGAAAAAAACGATATGGGTGAAATGCGTTTCTCGGATTTTAACCCCTGCCCCTCTAATTTAGGGTTTAACCCTCCCCCGCCCCCACTCCGGACCAGCTTGCCCATGTATGCGTTGGACCCACTCTCCTTACTAACTGTGGAGAGTGCCGATAATGCTTGGTTTGGGTGGGGGTCCGTATAAAAACACCATAGACAAATTCATCACAGGCCAAAATCACCATAAAGTAGTGTCAATTCATCATAAATATAATGCGTTAACAATATTTCCTTCGAATTTTGACACTTGGAAAATACAAATAAATATTATCATGATGAAAATCAGTTTGATTTTAGGACTATGATTAGGCTTAGGAAAAGATTAAAACATTTTTTAATGTTTTAATGATCAAAAATAAGTTTTTAAAACAAATTGTAGTTTACAAACGCATTTCTGAATGTTATGTTGAATTAAAACTGCTTCATGCTTAATTTAGCCATGGGGATATCACACTACTTTTATGGTGATTTTGCACGTCACCTTTGAATGAATTAATTAATATATTAATGGTTGGAAGGCTTGGAATGTTTTAATATATTAATTTATATATTAATTAGATTAATTAAGTAATTAATTAATATAGGGTATTGCTTTTATTTTCGGCGCTTTTCCAAATTGGACATTTTTTATTTTGGCCTATATCTTTGGTAATCCTGGACGGAATACGACGTTTGATAGCTCAAATGAGAGCTATTTATATGTAGATGACTGTCGTGAGCTTTTTATTTGTTATGTTGTGATATTTTTATGTGAAATTGTGTGATTTATAAAAAATAAAATACTCGTTTTTAGAACATGGGCATTTCATGATTACGCAATAAATTGATTTAAAAATTAAACTGTCCTGGTAAAATTTAGTCTATTTTGAGAATTTTAAGTCCCCGTGGTTCTACGTTGCGTCTGTGGTGAGAAATCGTTATAAAATAAAATCGTGTAATTTTGGTACACCTATTGGTGTCTGCTGCTAAAACCAGAGCATCTATAACCGTTAAAAAATAATATTTAGGTTCTAATTTTACCTGAGTTTCGTTGGCAGTTTTGTTCTTTTGTTGCTTTTAAATTTTTAAAACTGCCGAGCACTTTTTTCCCAAATTACAAAAAATAACAATTTGTTTTCGGTCGTTTCGATCAATTGTTTAGCTACAAACGGGTTGAATTAAGTGGTCGGGTTAAATTGTAGTTGTAAATAGTTAAAAGACAACGTTGAAATGTGTAGGGGTCATAATAGCACTGCATTTAAACTCAATTAAGTGGGTCATTTTAAAAAGTGCCGAAATTAAATGCACTTTTTTCCCAAATTACAAAAAATAGCAATTTGTTTTCAGTCGTTTCGAGGGTTTACGGAAAAAAAGCACCCGTGGCAAAGGCGGAAAAAAAGCACCCATGGCTAAGGCGGAAAAAAAGCACCCGCGCGCAATGCGGAAAAAAAGCACCCGAGTGCAAGGCGGAAAAAAAGCACCCGAAAGGAGCGCATGACAAATCTTGTGCGGCAACGTTTATTTATTACGTTATCACTATTGTATACACATTTGTTTTTTAGGAGTCTTTTAAATTTTGACCTTACAATGTTGTTAATTATAGATAGCAAACCTTTTCAGTAGTTTAATGTTAGAATTTTTATATAAATATTTTCAAATTGAATCATATAATTGCGTAAAAAACAAAAATATTTTACAAAAGTTTTAAATATTAAATATTTTATTTTTGTTTTTAAGTCAAAGTCAGTTTTATTCCAGAAAACATACAACACATAAGCATAATTCAACATTCAACGTTTTTTGGTTTTTAAATAAGTTTTGAAAAAAATTTAATTTACAAAAAAATTTGACTTAATAATCTATGGCATCTACCTTATAATTGCGCAATGCGTTTTTAAGTTGGGAGGCGTCCTGTTCTGCCTGGCGTTCTGCCTGGCATTTTTAATTTTTTTCTTTGAGAAAGATTTTTTATAACTTTTTGCTCATAATTCTTCTTCACGTTAAAACTTTTCGCACTCCTCCTATCCCTGCGGAAATTTTGAGCGAAATTTCCACCCTCGAAACTCATTATTAAAAATGGGTTATTTACGTTAAAAAAACGGGACGTCACGGAGGGGGATTTCCTACCAGGGGCGATTTTTGAGATTGTGTTATAATCCTTTTACCAGCCAGGAAGGTTATAGGTCGTTTATGACCTGCGCGGCTTTTGCGCGTTTCCTTTATACCCCAATCCGGCTCGTTTATGACCTGCCCCGCTTTTCCGCGTTTCCTTTAATCCCGCACGCGGAAGCTTAATTAGCCAGGGAGATTGCGGAAACAAGCCAGGGAAAGTATGCGCGAGCCAGTTGGCTTATTTGAGTGAAAAGGAATGCGCGAGCCAGTTGGCTTATTTGAGTGACCTTAGCCCACCGGGGTTTCTATAAAGCAGCCGAGAGTGCGCAAAGTAACAAACAGGTTCTTTATAGCAGCGCGGGTATATATTGCGAAACAAGCCAGCCAAGGAATGCGCGAGCCAGTTGGCTTATTTGAGGTTCTTTATAGCAGAGGTATTTTTCGCTTTATTTACCACAGCGCCGGTGGCGTCGCGTATTTTATTTTATCCTATTTTATTTAATAAAAAAAATTTAAAAATATGTTTTTATATTTTTAAAATTCCTTTAACATTTTGACAATATTTTTTTTAATATTTTTGTATTCCTATGTATCTTATTTTTAAAATTCTTTTCAAGATTTTTTTTCTTAAGATTCTTTTTAAGAATTCTTCTTTTTTTTCTTAAGATTCTTAATTCTTTTTAAGGTAGAACGATACAGTTGCAAAATTTTCAAAATTCCTTTAACATTTTGACAATATTTTTTTAATATTTTTGTATTCCTATGTATCTTATTTTTAAAATTCTTTTCAAGATTTTTTTTCTTAAGATTCTTTTTAAGAATTCTTCTTTTTTTTTCTTAAGATTCTTAATTCTTTTTAAGGTAGAACGATACAGTTGCAAAATTTTCGCCGAGTTTCCCCAAAACACGTTTTCGGGGGGTCCTGATTACGAATCCGACCTTCGTTTTTCGATTCAACCACCCGGGGGGGGGCGCTAGGGGGGTGAAACCTCCCCCTTGGGGGGCATTCTGACTATATACCAGTTTATCTCAAAACCACCTCAAAACACATACTCAGGGGTTTTCGTAGGTCCTGATTACGAATCCGACCTCCGTTTTTCGATTTGACCCCCGGGGGGCGCTAGGGGGTGCAACCCCCCAATTGGGGGGCATTCTGATTATTTACCAGTTTTACCTCAAAACCAGTTCAAAACACATACTCGGGGGTTTTCGTAGGTCCTGATTACGAATCAAATCTCCGTTTTTCGATTTGACCCCCCGGGGGGGCGCTAGGGGGGTGCACCCACTCCTCTTGGGGGCATTCTGACTATATACCAGTTTTACCTCAAAACACGTACTCGGGGGTTTTCGTAGGTCCTGATTACGAATCCGGCCTCTTTTTTTTTATTTGACCCCCCGGGGGCGCTAGGGGGGTGCAACCCCCTCCTAGGGGGCATTCTGACTATATACCAGTTTTACCTCAAAACCACCTCAAAACACGTTTTTGGCGGTTTTTGTAGGTCCTGATTACAAATCCGACCTCCGTTTTTTAATTTGACCCCCCCCGGGGGCGCTAGGGGGTGCAACCCCCCAGGGCATTCTGTCTATATACCGTTTTTAAAAACTCAATAAATAATTTATTTTAAAATTTAAAAAAGCGTGTTTTAAGCATTAAATTTATGATCATATTTCAGACCTGTGCACGGTCTGGAAATGGTAAATGCAGGGTCCGCTTTATTGGAGGATTTGCCCCCCATCCCCCCGTTTTATTGCCCGCCCCCTGCAAAAAAAATATTTAAAAAAAAAGCATGAGAAATCTGCAAAAAAATTAATTTTATTTTACTAAATCAATAACTAATTTATTTTAATGAATTTAAAAAAGCATGTTTTAAGCATTAAATTTATGAAATCGAAAAACGGAGGTCATATTCGTATCGGACGGCTACGAAAACCCCTGAGTATGTGTTTTGAGGTGGTTTTGAGATAAACTGGTATATAGTCAGAATGCCCCCCAAGGGGGAGGTTTCACCCCCCTAGCGCCCCCCCCGGGTGGTTGAATCGAAAAACGAAGGTCGGATTCGTAATCAGGACCCCCCGAAAACGTGTTTTGGGGAAAATCGGCGAAAATTTTGCAACTGTATCGTTCTACCTTAAAAAGAATTAAGAATCTTAAGAAAAAAAGAAGAATTCTTAAAAAGAATCTTAAGAAAAAAAATCTTGAAAAGAATTTTAAAAATAAGATACATAGGAATACAAAAATATTAAAAAAATATTGTCAAAATGTTAAAGGAATTTTGAAAATTTTGCAACTGTATCGTTCTACCTTAAAAAGAATTAAGAATCTTAAGAAAAAAAAGAAGAATTCTTAAAAAGAATCTTAAGAAAAAAAATCTTGAAAAGAATTTTAAAAATAAGATACATAGGAATACAAAAATATTAAAAAAAATATTGTCAAAATGTTAAAGGAATTTTAAAAATATAAAAACATATTTTTAAATTTTTTTTATTAAATAAAATAGGATAAAATAAAATACGCGACGCCACCGGCGCTGTGGTAAATAAAGCGAAAAATACCTCTGCTATAAAGAACCTCAAATAAGCCAACTGGCTCGCGCATTCCTTGGCTGGCTTGTTTCGCAATATATACCCGCGCTGCTATAAAGAACCTGTTTGTTACTTTGCGCACTCTCGGCTGCTTTATAGCCTTAGCCCCGTGGGCTAAGGTCACTCAAATAAGCCAACTGGCTCGCGCATTCCTTTTCACTCAAATAAGCCAACTGGCTCCCGCATACTTTCACTGGCTTGTTTCGGCAATCTCACTGGCTAATTAAGCTTCCGCGTGCCATAAACGTAAACGGGCAGGTCATAAACGAGCGGAATTGGGGTATAAAGGAAACGCGCAAAAGCCGCGCAGGTCATAAACGACCTATAACCTTCCTGGGTAAGGATTATAATTCTGGAGATCGCCCCTGGTCGGAAATCGCCCTCCGCGACGTCCCGTTTTTTTAACGTAAATAACCAATTTTTAATAATGAATTTCGAGGGTGGAAATTTCGCTCAAATTTTCCGCAGGGATAGGAGGAGTGCGAAAAGTTTTAACGTGAAGAAGAATTATGAGCGAAAAGTTATAAAAAATCCTTCTCAAAGAAAAAAATTAAAAATGCCAAGGAATGAAAGAACGCCAACAGAACAGGACGCCTCCCAACTTAAAAACGCATTGCGCAATTATAAGGTAGAT
>JASAMX010003873.1:0-17109 GCA_030248175.1 Microlaimidae sp. YZB2_3 | reverse complement strand
CGTATATGTGGATGCGATGTTTAAACTCGTGAAACCTAAAACATAATATAAATTAAAACATAAGCTGAAGCATGGTTATAGGAATCGTAATTTTTTTTTGATTTTTAAGGAAGAAAACGCGTTGCAAATAAACACATCTGAAACAAATAAAGAAAACGACTCCTCAATGTTGAGCTTCTGCTTTTCGCATGCGTCTCAGGGTAATACGCGGCCATTTGCTCTTTTTTACATGGAGCAGCGAGACGCGATTAAAAATTCTGCGTTTTAGACGCGCTAATTATCTTAAAAGTGCAAACGCATGTAAAAACGGGGCGCTGCTCATATTTTCACTTTGCGTCTTCAATTGTTTTTCGATGGTACCAGCATATCTTACTGAGATTGACGTTATGTACGTCGTGCTTTACGCTTGCGTTTAAACGACGATAAAAATCAGAAATAATAACCCTTTCCAACTGCTCCATGTGTTTCTAGAGTAGAAATTACAGCTGTCTCGTGATACGGTGTGGTATGCAAATTTTTGTAAAAAAATGCTATTATATATTTTGTTTAAAATCGAATTTTGTAGCAGCTGGCAGATGGTTTGACACGCATAATTGCAATCATATTTACAAAATATTGCGTATAGGTGAGTATAGATAGAGTGAAAATATGATACAAAATATCATATTTGCACTCTATCTGTACTAAATGAACAGGAAAGGCTTAAATCGTTTTAAGATAGAGTTTTGTTCAATATTTTTTGCGTAGGATATCTGACTTAATTTCGGCGAGGCCTTAATTTCGGCCACCAATTTAGGGTGTTAAAGAATTAGCTTATTTTTAAAACACAAAAGAACCAACACAAAAGAACCAGCACAAAAGTAACTGGTTAAATGTTGAATAAAGTATTTTTTCAAAGCTTTTTAGTTGTGTGATTCTGAATTATCAGCATTTTTATACAAAAAAAAAGAATTTTTGTGATTTTCTGGATTTTTGCTCTGTGTTTGAACTGCATCAAATTTAAAACGAGACAATATATAACCTTAAAATAACTTATATTTAGTGCTCAAAATTGTTAATTTTCATATGTTTATATTTTGTTACAAAGCAGTTTTCAATGTGTTTAATTAACTGAGCAGATTAATTTGCACGTTTGGCCATTTTTTCACGTTTTTCACGCAAAAAAATTCAAAACAGAAAACAGGTTATTAAAACATGTTTTTTAAGGTTTTGACATAATTATTTGAAGTCTTGCTAATAACTATACAAATTTAGAAACGGGAAAAAATTAAGTTACATGTACCAAGAACAATACCTAATGATAAATTTGCAACCTTTAAAAAATTTTATTGTTTGTTTCAGAAATCGTTATAACCAGTTTTTTCTAGATGACCGAAGTTAATTGATTCAACCACTATAAAAATGAGTTTAAACCTCCACTGATCTTTAAGTGTAACACAAATTTTTAAATTTTTTGCTGAAATAACAAGAATAGCTATCGTTTAATTTTTAGACCAAATCTTTGGTCTATTGTAAAAGCCAGAAAAAACTTATTCAAAAAAAATGGCCGAAATTAGGTGAGCTACCCTGTGTTGTTTAATATCTTTTACAATATTTTCAATGTGTTTGTTTTTGCGTACTTCGTAGTTTAAAAATTTTAAAATATTACATAAAAATTTTTTTAAATATTACATAAAACTTAAACTTATACCGTTTTAACTTTGAATATCGCTTGGCACAGTCATAAGGAAAACGGGACGTTGCTATTAAAACCGCCCCACATTCTAACAGACGTTTTCCACATTCAAATCCTATTTTTACTCGTGCACCAGTTAATAAGACAATCTAAACTAGATATTAGAGAATAAAACACTTAATTTTTTATGAAATAATACAGAATAATAAATCATAGAACAAAAAATTTTGACTTTGATCATTTATTGCTGTGACCTAAATTTAATATATATTGAAAAATCGGAAAACTGTTACTTTCAAATTGTGTAAAAACTCAAAAGACTTCATACGTTTAGCTTTCTATTGGTTATCCAAAATACAATAAAAACTGTAAAAATATGTGAGTCGACTGATATTTTTTTAAATAGCACAACGGCGGGGTAGTCACAAAAAACCTTAACCTGGATTTATTAAAAATACTACCGGAGGTTACGGCCCCGTGTACAACGGGGTGTTATTGCTACCGGTGCCATTGCCACCGTTAGTTTTACAACGGCTAAAAAATGCCAATTTTAAAAAAACATTGCAAATCTATTAAGTAATGCACAAAATTTCACGATAAAATACTTATACTTTTACATATGTTTAAATTCATATGGTTTTACGCACTGGTACAGTGCTCAAAATGATCAGGTTTGTGATATTATAATATTTTACCAATGACTTGGGTTTGGGCTTTCAGATTCTTTTAAAGGACGCAAAACAAGGAGAGTTGTATTTTAAAATTCATTACATTAATCTAGGTAAAAACTGACATGGGTTAGGTTCTCAACCACATCTCGAAGACTCAAAACAGAGGATAGTGTGTTTTTAAAATTTATCACACCAAACTTGGTAAAAAAATTACATTATTTGGGTTTTTAACCACTTTGAAAAGAGTCATAAAACTGTTTTTTTAATAACCACAATGTTTTATCTTTTACATGTTTTTGTGGTAAAAAACATAGTTTTTCATTGGTTTTTTATGCAATCTGCGCGTATGGTTTCTATGTTAAAACCACAATTTTTTCAGTCAAAACTTACTTTTCCATTTAAATTGCATTTTATATTACGTTTTTCAAAATTGAAATCAGCACACTCTGGACACAAACTGTGATAGAAATGGTGGACTCCGTTGAATCTGACTTTGCAAATGTAGCAAACTGGACTACTAAATGTTTCATCTTTAGTTTTTTCAGTATTAGTTTCGGTGTAATCAAACGCTTCGTTAGCAATCGAGCTGGGCTATAAAAGAAAAACTTAAAGGTATTCATTCCTTTGTTTGAGATTAGCAATTTATCATGGCATACATTGAAAGCGGACAAAAATATTTTTTAAAATATTTTCAGATTTAAAAAGCCGTTCTTACCCGTTACACCTTTATTTGTTTTTGAAAGATCACAAGTATATGGTAGTTATACACTATACACTTGCGGTGTATTTTTATTTAAAGGTGCAAAATACTAATTGGAGGTAAAGGTGTTTGCTTTTGCGCCCTTCATTTTTTCATCTATCAGGCCACAATGAAAAAATATATATTACAACAAAATATATTACACAACGGTTAACGGTTCATTAGCAAAAAGACAGTTTGATGAAAACAAGTTAGTTTTTAGCGTCATAATTCCATAATAAATTAACCTTTTATTTTATATAGTTTTTTATTTGGAGCCGAGGGCAGTTTAGAGCTGGAACTTGGAGCTAAAAATGGGAAACTTGGACCCAAAAGTGTGATATTCGTGAAACTCATATCTATAACCCTTATATAGTTTAAATCTAACCCAAACCGTTTTTTTTTTATTTTCGGTTCCAAGTTCCTAATTTTTCGGCTCTAAGTTCCGAAATTTTCTGACGGCTTCATAGGTCCCGTACTGTTTTTTTAGTAACGTTGCTATTTCCGATAAACCAATAAATTAGATAAATTATATTAGTTTTTTTTTCAGGTGTAATTTAGCACGAAAAAAGTTTATCGAGATTAGCTTTGATCCGTCGTCAAAATGCGGCCACTGATCATGGTTAGACAATATGTTTCATAGTATCTGTTAATAAGAATTGTATTGAAAGAATTGTAAAAAGAGATGTATTTACCAAGTTGTATTTTTTATACTCATAAAGCAATAGGAATTAATTTTTCCCATTACTAAATTTTTTCTCAGTGTGACCTCATACATAGTTCTCAAGATCGTACTATCATACTAAATAAAAACGTTTAATATACATAGAATAAAACCAAAAATAATGAACCACAAGATTCAGCCCCAACCTAAAACAAAATATGAATGAGAAGATTTTTGAATAAGGAATCCTAAATCGCTACAAACCATGTTGTTTAAAAAGAGTGCAATATATCCTTAACATAATACACTGATAGCATTTATTATATATATAAGTTTTTACCTTGTCTTCAATAGAAGATGTTGCACCAGAAAAGTTTTTAAGCATTTGGAGTTGTTTAAGTCGTTTTTGGCGCAAACGGGCCTGTAAAAAATGTATTGGTTTTAAAAAAAAAAGTAAGGTACCTAACTAACATGTAATTGCGTCCAAGCCTAAATATTTAGCTGTTGTTTATTCTGCAAAAAAATGTTTGAGTGATTTTGATATTGATTTAAATACTATTATTTCAGATATACACATAGGTAATAAAGCAGTTTTCATGGCAAAAAGCAATAGCCAATGCCTAAAATTAAGCCTGTCCAAATTCTTTCTCAATATTTTGCACCATACAAAGTCACGAGAAGAATTTGCATATGATGATGTTTAATGCAAAGAAAGACAATATGCATTACACTCCTGAGTGAGAATCTGGACCGATTTTATTTGGTTTTATTTTTTAAAAATATTTTAGTGGAGTTTTATGGTTACACACAACTTCCTACGTGTTCTTGTTAAGAATTAAAATAGATATGATAAATTATATGGACATTTGCATCCTGAATAGGCAGTTTTTGAACCATAAGAGCCGGTTCACACCGGAGTGGCAGCTGATAAGTGACGCACAGCGCACAAGTTTACACCGCAGCAACAATGAGAGTGTAATGATGTAAAAGCACGCGTTCACTATCAGCTATCAGCTGCCACTCCGGTGTGAACCGGCCTTAATATTCTAAAGAAAATTTGTTTAGGGTGTTTCGGTGGTGCAGATTTAAATACCAATAACAAAATTTAAAATATTCAGTTTAACATCGAAACAACACTTTTACATGGCCGTTTATATCATGGACAATGAAATTTTCGCCTAAAAAAATAATCGATTTCAGAACTCTGGAAATTATTTAAGAGTTGTTTGTTGGTAGAAAGTCAGAATATTTATTAATATAATATATATATATAGTTTTGGTTGGGGGTTTGGTAAAGGATTATAAAAAAGGGGAAATAAAGAAAAAAATGAGGTAATTTTTTTTTTTATAAAATATAGCAAATATAGACAAAACATAGGAGAACAGATTTTGTAACAGGCGTTTGGCTGACATGTGCTGATTGTTTATGAAATAACTTGGCCTAGCTTTGAAAAGTGAAAAATAAATCACTAAATTCTATCAGAGTGAAAATAGATGAGTGGTAAAGTAACCACTCGTTTTTTGAGAAAGTATCACGTGCACGTGCAGAGAAAAAAATGACGCAACTAAATAATAATTGGTTACATAACCGCTGAAAACTTTTTTTAAATTTTTCTTGCTCGCGGGTTTATTGTTTATTTCTTTTTGGCGGAGAGAGGTTACGCTATGCCCTTAATTTCAGCCTGGAAGACTTTAGTTTTAGCCTCCAAAGTTTACTCTTGCGTGCTATCCATTGCACCTTAGACCAGACAACCAAAAAAAAAGAAAGTCACCTTTTGTTAATAACGCTTATATCAGGTCAGGATTTTAAAGACCCTCAAAATGTGATATAGTATTTGTGATCACGTTACATATGTTTTTCTCTGTGGCAATGGTTGTGGCAGGAGCTGTTTAAGTTAATTAGCGCTTTGGAAAAAATTGATCTCCAATGAATGAGAGGTCTCCATTTTTTTAAAAGCGCTGATTGGCTAAAAGTAATTCTATAACGTAATAACTCTGGGAAAATATTTAACACTGAACAACTTTCGTTTAAATGAGAGGGTTTTAACCATCGTGATTTGAAGAAAGATGGACAATAACCCAAACCAGAATGTAAAATAGTTCCGGTGAAAACTGTATGTAGCAATAATAGTCTATTGTTGTGAACGCACTTTATAGATTTTTGTGGGAACCATGAATTAAAAGCTATGTTTTAAGTTGTTTTTTATAAGACTTTTACTATGAATCCTTACGTACGCAAAAAAGACAAGGAGGATCATAAATTTTGAACCTAAATGTATTATATGCACTTTGTCTTCATGGGTGGCGCGGAAGCACCACTGGCGATTTAGCCCCGCGGCGCCGCGCCAACCATAATTAGAGAACGTGGGTAAATTTTGAAATTATTATTCCATTATTTATTATTATTATCTATTATTATTATATCTATTATTATTTATTATTATTTATTATTATCTATTATTATTCTAACGCCCAATTCTTAAAATCGATATTCCTCCTACGTTACTGATTGATCAAAAATAAACATGGGCCTTTTGGAAAGAAGAAAGAATTACGCAACTTTCTTAGGAGCAACTTTTTTCATTTAGGTCCTTGTTATCGATTTATTGATTAAAATAATAAATTGAAAAAATAGACAAATAAAAACTCCCAACCGCACAATAACAGCCTTTGGGCCACAATAAGGATTGTACAGAGCAGACAACGAACAGTCCCTCATGGAAACCGCACAAAAAAAGCAGACCGGTTTTAATTGGTGGCAGAAACCGAACCAGTTCCCAGCGCTATCTACTTCGCTATCTACGCGCAGAAAACGGCGAAAACAACAGCGTACTTTTTTGAATTCTTACATTACTGATGACAAAATTAATTCAAAGTTTTATTTTTAAAAAAATAATGTGTCAGTGGCGCGGGAGCGCCACGCGGAGGTTTAGCCCCACGGCAACCGCAGCACCACGGCACACTATAATTAGAGAACGTTGGGAAAAATTTTAGTAATTTTTGTTCATCTTCTTCTATTTATTATTATAATTCTAACGCTCATTATCTTAAAATCAATATTCTTAATCATTCACGTGGTGATTTAACCCTGCGGTACCACACTAACTATAATCAGAGAATCTGGATAAAATTTGTAATTTATGTTCATCATCTTTTTCTTCTAATTTTTTTATTCCAAAAAAATAATTGCAATCATCGGTGGCGCGGGAGCGCCCACTGCGATTTATCCCCACGGCACCGCGACAACTATAACTAGAGCACCTGGTAAATTTTGTAATTCATGTTTATCATCTTTTTCTTCTTATTATTTATATTTCAAAAAAATAATTCCAATCATCGGTGGGGCGGGGGTGCCATACTGCAATTTAACCAACGGCATCGCGCCAACTACACTTAAAGAACGTACTTAAATTTTGTAATTCATGTTCATCCTCTTCTTCTTCTTATTATTTTTATTTTAAAAATTGTAACTGCAATCATTGGCGCACGCCATCACGCCAACTATATTTAAAGAACGTAGGTAAACTTTGTCTGGAGCGCCACTGCACCGCACTAACTACAATTAAACAACGTGGGTAAATTTTGTAATTTAAAATTCTTCTTCTTATTATTATTATTTTTTAGTTAAAAAACTATATCTTGGCAACGGAATGATTATAAATATAAGTCTTTGCGCAGCTAAAACAATAGTTTATTAGGCTATTTTTTAATTTACTTCAAAAACAGTGGTAAACTAGCCTTGAAAAATGATCTAAGAATAGAGCAGGAAAAAAGGGCGATTTTTCCCCGGGCGTATGTATAGACAAAAAAGATTGAGACTAAAGACGAATTCTATCAGGGTGAAAACAGCAAGGAAGTGAAGTAACCACTCGTTCTTCGAGAAAATATCACGTGTTAGAAAAACACCTGACATACAACTTAATAATAATTGGTTACTTCATCTCTGCCAACTGTTTTTTATTATTTTTATTCTCGAGCGTTTATTTTTCTTTTCTTCCCGACAGCGAGCGGTGACGCCCTTAATTTCAGCTAGAAGGATTTTAACTATAGTCTGAGATGACAACTTATGTGGACTATAAGAAATTTGCATTTGGTTTGGCCAGCTGCTCACTGAATAAAAATTTTTACCATATGATAATGATTTGTTTATACATTGATCTAATCACACAGCACTGTTACATTTTTTTAGTCTGATGAAATGTCAATTGAAAAAATCACACCCACAGCAATCTATGACAAGCGCGAAATCGCCACTTTTTTAATTAGAAGCTATATTTGTATGTGTAAGAAACAGCTATAAATTTGAAAAAGTGGCAATTTCGCGCTTGTCAAAGATTGCTGTGATTTTTTTCAATTGACATTTCATGGGACTAAAAAATGCAACAGTAATGTGCGATTAGATCAATGTATAAACAAATCATTATCATATAGTAGAAATTTTTATTCAGCGAGCAGCTGGCCAAACCAAAATGCAAATTTCCTATAGTCCACATAATGTCATCTCAGACTAGTCCACATCTTTTCTGTCTAAACAGACGCCCGGGGAAAAATCACCCCTTTTTCTTCCTCTATTCTTAAAGCATTTTTCAAGGCTGGTTTAATATCAAAATATATTGTTTTTTTAAGACTTTAAGGACCGGGTGGCGCGGGAGCGCCACGGGCCGATTTAGCCGCGCCAACCATAATTAGAGAACGTGGTAAATTTTGAAATTCATGTTCATCTCCTTCTTCTTCTTCTTATTATTATTATTCTAACGCTCAATTCTTAAAATCGATATTCCTCCTTCGTTACTGATTGATCAAAAATAAACATGGGCTCATTGGAAAGAAGAAAAAATTACGCAACTTTCTTAGGATCCACCTTTTCATTTAGGTCCTTGTTATCGATTTATTGATCAAAATAATAAATTGAAAAAAAATAGACAAATAAAAACTCCCAACCGCACAATAACAGCCTTTTGGCAACAATAAGGATTGTACAGAGCAGACAACGAACAGCCCCTCATAGAAACCGCACAAAAAAGCAGACCGGTTTTAATTGGTGGCAGAAACGGAACCAGTTCCCAGCGCCATCTGCTTCAACCGCGCGGAAAACGGCGAAAACAACAGAGTACTTTTTTTAATTCTTGCATTACTGATGACAAAATTAATTCAAAGTTTTATTAAAAAATAATAATAAGTGTCGGTGGCGCGGGAGCGCCACGCGGCGGTTTAGCCCCACAGCACCGTGCACACTATAATTAGAGAACGTCGGGAAAATTTTTAGTAATTTATGTTCATCTTCTTCTATTTATTATTATATTTCTAACGCTCATTATCTTAAAATCAATATTCTTTCATCGTTCACGTGGCGATTTAACCCTGCGGTACCACACCAACTATAATCAGAGAATCTGGATAAAATTTGTAATTTATGTTTATCATCTTCTTCTTCTAATTTTTTTATTCCAAAAAAATAATTGCAATCATCTGTGGCGCGGGAGCGCCCACTGCGATTTAGCCCCACGGCACCGCGACAACTATAAGTAGAGCACCTGGTAAATTTTGTAATTTATGTTTATCATCTTTTTCTTCTTATTATTATTTATATTTCAAAAAATATAATTCCAATCATCGGTGGTGCGGGGGTGCCACACTGCAATTTAACTCACGGCACCGCGCCAACTATACTTAGAGAACGTGAGTAAATTTTGTAATTCATGTTCATCATCTTCTTATTATTATTATTTTTACTTTAAAAATTATAATTGCAATCATTGGCGCACGCCATCGCGCCAACTATATTTAGAGAACGTAGGTAAACTTTGTCTTGAGCGCCACAGCACCGCACTAACTATAATTAAACAACGTGGGTAAATATTGTAATTTAAATTCATCTTCTTCTTATTATTATTTTTTATTTTTATTATAAACGAATTATCGGTGGCGCGGGAGCGCCACACGGAGACTAAGCCCCACGGCACCGCGCAAACTATAATTAAAGAACGTGGGTAAATTTAGTATTATGTTCTTCTTCTCCTTATTATTAATATATTATTTTTCAAACGCTTATATCTTAAAACCAGTATTCCTCCCTCGTTACTGATTGATCAAAAAAAACAACAACAAAAACATGGGTTCCTTGTAAATAGTAGAAAATTGCGCAATACTTCTTAGGAACTACTTTTTATTGATAAATAATATATGTTCTATTGATAATATTAAAATTGTTAAAAAAATATATCTCGGCAACGGAATGATTATAAACATATGTCATTGCGCAGCTAAAACTACAGTTTATTAGGCTATTTTTTAATTTAATTCAAAAAAAGTGGTAGACTAGCCTTGAAAAATGCTCTAAGAATAGAGCAGGAAAAAGGGGCGATTTTTCCCCGGGCGTATGTTTAGACAGAAAAGATGTGGACTAGTCTGAGATGGACATTATGTGGACTATAGGAAATTCGCATTTGGTTTGGCCAGCTGCTCAATAAATAAAAATTTCTACCATATGATAATGATTTGTTTATACATTGATCAAATCAAACACCATTGTTGCATTTTTTTAGTTTGATAAAATGTCAATTGAAAAAATCATACTCACAACAATCTTTGACAAGAGCGAAATCGCCACTTTTTTAAATTTATAGTTGTTTCTTACACATACAAATATAATCTTCTAATTGAAACAGTGGCGATTTCGCGCTTGTCAAAGATTGATGTGAATATGATTTTTTCAATTGACATTTCATCAAACTAAAAAAATGCAACAGTGCTGTGTGATTAGATCAATGTATAAACAAATCATTATCATATGGTAGAAATTTTTATGTATTGAACAGCTGGCCAAACCAAATGCAAATTTCCTATAGTTCACATAATGTCCATCTCAGACTAGTCCACATTTTTTTCTGTCTAAACATACGCGCCCGCGGGTCCCCTCTCCTGCTTTAGGCTCGCCCCTTGCCTGCTTTATTCTTGGGGTTCTTTTTCAGAGGCTAGTAAATAAATCAATATAAAGGACAATTATTTATATTTTAAAAGTTTTACCGCATTCCGTTTTTGAAAATCAAGCTTCCGTATTCTTTCCATTCGGGAGTTAATTTTTTTAGCGGCCAGTTCCTGAATTTTCTTATAAACTGCCGCCTTGTAAAAGGTAGAGTGTCTACAAGCCTGCAGATGTATCAAAAGTTATAGCAAGTAGGATTAAAGGGCGTTCTCAAGCTCGAAAAAGGATCATTAAATTAAAATATTGAAATAAGCATGACAAAATTTATTTTGAATTTAAAATTTTGCTTAGGTTGCTTAGAAAAACAAAGGTTTACAATTAGTGTTTTATCATAATAATTTTATAATTTTATGCGTTTATTATAATAAAAAACTTATTATTTTAATTTAATGACGTGTTCTTTGAACATGCCGATTAAAGTGCTTGGGCAAAAAAGTGCATAGTGTAAACAAAGAATAAAAAAATGTGTTGTGTTTCTAAGGTTTCACTGATTTATTGTTCCTCAATTTAGAGTCAAAAAGTGTGAACTTTTAAAATTGGTCAAACGGGGTTTTTTTGGAACATTCTGTACTTGCGAAATTTTTTAAAATCTAAATAAATAATTAGCAGTTTAATTGGCATAATAAAATAACGATCATTTTTTTCTCTATTTGGCGTTCATTTTCTGTAATATGCTTTTGTGTAAATAAAGACTTTCAATTCAAAATTCAATTCAAATCAAAATTCAATCATACTTTAAGCTTTATTTTCACACTTTTGATTGTTATGGACAATAAAACCAGACATGTTTTTGGACAAAAAGTAGCTTGATTGTAAATAATTTACTAAAAGGTCTATTTAATTAAAAGTCATATCAATAAAAGTAGAGTAACACTCTTAAGCGATATAATATATTTTAAGTTTTGGACAAATCGACTTTCCTGGCAAAATATCAAAATTCATTCGATATATTTTATGCAGGTTTTAAAACATTTAATGTTTTTCTGCAGGAAATTGTCGTTTTATGCAAATTTTATTAAAAATAAAATTTTTTATTAATATTTAAAAAATATATGATTTTGAAAAGGCACACCAAAGTTATGGAATCTATAGAGCCACAAGTAGGGAATTAGGAGCGTTAATTTTTTTTAAAACTCGGAGCCGCAACCAATGGGAAGTTGGAGCCTTTAAGAAAAAAATGGTTTGGGCTTAGATTTAGGCCTTATTTTGGCTTATCGGTAAAAGTTTTAGCGATTTTCACTTTCGGCTCCAAGTTCCCCCCCCACACTTGACTGCTCAATCAGCCTTATTTTTGGCACATTTTTGCGACCACAGCATTACTTGTATTTTAAAAAATGTACAATTTTTGTAAAACTTATAATTGAAATTTTAAAATACACTTTTCAAGACCTTTAAAACAAATGTGTATTGGGGCGGAGGCGATTATGATTCAGTAGACAATCCGCAAAAGAGGAATCCGCAAAATTTAACATATTAAAACAGACGCTACACAATTTTAACGACAACCCCAGTTCTAACAAAAACTATAGGACAAAAATAATATGTTATGTCACTTCCGGTGCATTAAATGTGCCCCAGAAAAATGGTTTTGACTCGGCTCAGCTTAAAAAAATTTCTTGTCTTATTCGAAAACAAACTTATTTTTAAATTTGGTTTTAAGTTAGTTGGGAATGTTTGAGAAAAAAAAAATTTCTTTAAAGGTACGGTGCGGAGTCAAACTTTTTGTCTTCGATTTTAATAATTTTTTATAAAAACTTTACCCCTGCCCACAATAGGCACCTTGCACTGGAACTCGGTTTATACATGAAGTATGCAATATACATAAGCGTCACCATAATGGATAATTACCGTATCTCCTACTTATCTTTCGTAGTATGCAGATCAACCGATCGAAATTTTGCGCGCTTTCGATCCGTTGATATGGATACTACGAAAGATGAGTAGAAGATACGGTAATTATCCATTATGGTGACACTTATGTATATTGCATACTTCATGTATACACCGAGTTCCAGTGCAAGGTGCCTATAGCCTACAAAATTTTTTTCATCGAAATATCCCATCAAAAAATTGCTTTTTTCAACAATTCTATACGTGAAAGATTGCTCCATGGGTATAAAAATCTAAGTTACAACATATGCACCCAAAGAAAGCGGCTATTTTCTATTTTAATTTAATACCTTGATTGTTAAAACTGGAGCTGTATTCGCTGAGATATCGCGTTTCTCGTACAAAAAACCCTCGATTTTTTCGTTAAAAACAACAAACGACGGCAGTGATTTGATTAATTTTGCCCAACATTTTTGCCTACGCTTCGTATTTTTAGCAAAAAAGTCGCAGGTTTTTTTGTACGGGAAATGCAATATCCCGAGAAATACTGCTCCAATCTTAACAATCAAAGTATCAAATTAAAAGTAGAATGTAGCCGCTTTTTTTCAGTCATTGTGGTAAATTACATTAAATTAAAAAATGAAGACAACGAATGGAGTCCAAAACATCCATTAAAAAATAATAAATACCCTGAGAAGAAAAGAATTTTCTCAAGCAAATACTATAATGCAGGTTGAGAACATTGTTGACACACTACCTTGAAAACTGGTGAACTTTTTGAGTTGGATTGTTTTTTAGACAGTTTATAAATAATTTTTCTTAATTCTCGATATTTTGGCATTTGTAAAATAGATTTTGGCAGTTGTAAAACTGTTTGCAATGTCTCAGTTGTTGATTCCAACTTCAGTGGGTCCACACTATCTGTTACTTCAGTATGCTGGTCACCGATAGAACTTCCACTGCTGATTTGAGATATTTGTGACTCTAACAATATTTTCTTCCATTCAGGAGTATCTGTAATGCATATCACTTTTTAATAGTTTCACTTTAAAATAGACTGTCGGCAAGTCGCATTCACGTAACAAATTCAGTCTAGAAAGAAATGCTATGTCAAATGAAATTAGTAGTTTATGGTTTTTGCTTTTCACAGATTCATTTTTATTAGGTTTTTGGTAGTTTTTATTCCGATTCCGGTCACTGCACGCTGTTCCAAATCACTATTCGTCCAAGGCAAGATTTTAACAAATTCTTTAAAAATTTAATCCCTAGTACTTTCCAACGAATATTTTTTTTGCATTTTTAATACTCTATTAGCAGCAGATATGTTTTTTGGAATTTTCGAGAAAACGTTGGAGATCCGAAATTTCGCCCTGTTTGTAGTTATATTAATTAGCTGCAAAACTTAATTTTAGCCTTAAATTCTTAGCTAATATTAATTCTAACTTTTATGGAAAACTTATATTTTAAAAATTTTAAGCAATTTAAATCTCTATATTGTGACAGAATAAATAATTTATTTTATGACGAAACAAATTATTACAGGTAGTTTAGTGTGTGGTTTCTGTTAAATCAGTGATTACTAAACTAGCACAGAAAGAAGAGCAGTTTCTTGGTACCAAGGTTTTATTTAAAATTCCCAGGAATTTAGTGCCTAAGCTTAACAAAACATATGTAATACAATATATTGTATTATGGTGGTATATATTTGGTTAAACAACCCAAAAATGTATAAACTTTCCGTAAACTCGTTTTTAATTTAGGAGCAAAATAGATCGGGAGCGAAATGGAATGGGAAGCAATGTTGTGGAAGGGAATTGTCCACAATTCGACATTAATAGTAAGGTGATAAAGCCAAAAGAACTTGGGTCTGAATAAATGTTAACATTTGTAAGTTTATTGTGAGTTTATTAATTCCGGCGGCCGTGGGCCGCCGGATATTATATTTAGGTTAGTAAAGTAAGTAACTTCCTGACGCTTTCTTTGATTTCAGATAACTCGGCCGAACCAACTCTATGTTGAAATTTAGAACATATATACAACTGAAAACTCAGAATCAATTGATAATCACGATTTTGTGATATGACAAATTGTGCGGTCGATCATGACGTATATACAAATTTTATTTAAAAAAAGTATAACTCGGCCGAATCAACTCTATATAAGTTGAAATTTGAAACATATATACAACTGACAACGCAGAATCAATTGAAAATCGCAGTTTTGTGATCTAAAAAATTGTGCAGTCGATCATGACGTATATGCAAATTTTATTTAAAACAATTATAAGTCGGTTATATGCAAATTTTATTTAAAACAATTATAACTTGGCCGAATAAAATTTATATGACATCAAATTCGGAACATAGATAGAACTTATAAAGGAAAATCGATTGGTAGCGATGTTTTTTTGATTTAACATTTGTGCGGTCGCAGTAATGTGGTAAGTGTTAACTTTTAACTTAAATATGTTACAAGACAATTTATCCGGCCGCCGGTTACAAGACGAGACTTGAGCTAGTTTATCTATTAGGCTTGCTTAGGTTTAATCTGTGTTAAAACTTGTTTTAAATTTGGATCAAAGTTTCCTGGGCTTTAACGACCTTCAATCATTGAAAAAATTTTTTTAAAACCTTGACGAAAAACATAAAAATTAAACATTGAAAAATATAAAAATAAATATTACCTTCCGTTTTATCGCTCTTTTCCATTTTAAGTTAATGTATATACATTTTAACTCTACAATTAAAATGGGCAACAGTTAAAAACGCTTAATTGAAAACGCTTTTTAAAGTGCATTTTACAACATTGAAAATTTTAATAATATAATATTTAACCTAATATTTTTTGATTTATTATTTTATTTCAGATCTTTAAAAAAATAACAAAAAATATTAAAATAGTTTCTAAACATTATGACACAAATTTTATTATATTTTTTGTTATACGTATAATATTGAAATTGCGCGTTCTTTGAAAAGGGCGAGTTTTAAAATCGATTACTGCTGAGTACATGTGTATATGTTTTTATAGATTGTTACGAACGTATTTTTGCACTATACAAAATGTAGCTTTTCCTAGGTTAAAATGAAAATAAGTTTATATGTTTTAAATTTTGAGTTCTCAAAAGCGCTATTTTGATGATGCAATACTTGGATTTCCTATAGTTTTCTTCAAAATACTTAATTAACATTTGTACAAAAATAATGTGAGCTAAAAAATTTAGGTCGACATATTTCACTAACAGAAAAATTGATTTAGGCGATAAATATATTAATATATAGCGAACTTTGAATCGCATACACTAATAAAGTTTCTGTGTACATTGACCGTACGAGATATAAGGTACCGTACGTGATATGCGAGATATGCTCATCGAAAGATTTTTTAGTCCGCATCATTTTTGTATATATTTTAATTTTATCTTAATGATGGGACTGGATTATTATATAAATATATCAATATATAGCGAACTTTGAATCGCATACACTAATAAAGTTTGTGTGAACATTGACCGTACGAGATATAAGGTACCGTACGAGATATGCTCACCTAAAGTTTTTTTAGTCCACATCATTTTTGTACATATTTTAATTTTATCTTATGATGGGACTGGATTATTTAGTCAAACACCCGGCAATACTTTTAAATTTTAAAATCAGTTTCAAAGAAATCTGCATCTTTAAAGAACTATTTCGATTGACATTCATTATCTTGAATTATACATATTATTGTAAAAATCCACAAAAATCTATTTTTTTAATATAAATTTTTTTAGAATAAGATATGCAATATAGATTATTAGAAGTTTTATTGAACGGAAAGTGTTTTTACCTTTTAAAACAATTAAAGATTAGTTCTGCATAGTGAATTTAACAAAGTGGCTGATGCAATAAATAACCAGTAATAAACTATTTTAACATAAGGAGTTTCACGCAATAAAGGTTGAGGATCAAAGCTTGAAAATCTAAAGTATTTTATTAGTAAAAAAGATTTATTAATTATGTTTAAAAATTAAATACAAGATATAAATTTTATTGGATATGTATTATTGTCATTAATAAGGTATAATTTCTTAAAATATCCACATAAAAATTAAATCACTGTGGTTTTCAACACAGAATTTTATAAATCATTTTATTTTGGATTATGCAAATCCAATTTAAAACTTTTATTTTGCTCAACATACAAAAGTAAATGAAACAGTTCAACGTAAAAACAGATAATTTTTGTTCACAGGCAAAATCTAACCACCACTTGATATCATGGTGTAACGAAACAATTAATACAAAATATTTGTAGTTTTAATTCGATATCCAACTTTTTTCTATTTTCATTGGTTAAAACAGTGACGCCAAATTAATTACTATGTTTTGTTCAGCTGCCTATATTTTCTTGATGAAGAAATAAACTAGCCACCGAAGAACATTTAAATGTTGCAATTTATCCACAGTTGAAAGCAGACATAAACATTTTAATTTTAAAAACGATGAAAAAAGACGCAAAAAATCTAACTTAATGTAATGTTTTAAAAGCAAAACAGCAATA
>JASAMX010003872.1:0-18997 GCA_030248175.1 Microlaimidae sp. YZB2_3 | reverse complement strand
TTACTTCGTTCAGTTCATATTTGCTCACATTTATTAAATGCATTTGAGCCAGTTTAGACCTAGTTTTACCTTATTTTCGCTTTTTTTTGTCTCTTTTTGCCCTTTTCCTTTCTGTGTTTCTCTTTTTTTTTCTTTTTTTTTTCTTTCTCCCCTGCTTGTTCCCCCAATAAAACCCCCGGGGGGAGGCAGTGCACAGGTCTGGGTATACCCATACCTTTTCCCCCTTAATCCTGTAGGTTGCACACTTATGACCATAGATTTTTTTGGTCGGGTCCGCTAGGGGGGGGGGTCCACCCCCGGGTGGAAGGCCAAAATTTTTTAGGGGGGGGGTCCAGGGGGGTCCGGACCCCCCTGGCTTTTTAGGGGGGGTCGACCCCGGGTGCGAGATTTCAAATTTAGGGGGGGGTCAGGGGGGTCCAATTTTTCAGCAAAATTTTTTAAACTCAATAATTTAAGTGTTTTTAGGTCTAATATTGAATTTTATGTATTAAAACAGCCTATTTAGGCCTAAAAAGTGTATTTAAACACTGTTTTTAACTAAAAACCTGTGTTTTTGACAGTAAATAAAAAAATATACTTCCAAATTGGTCGGGAGGGGGGGGGGGGGGGGGGTCCAGCCTTCCAGGGGGGGGTAGGTCGGACCGCTCTCGAGCTTGGGGGGGGAGGGGGGGGCCCCCCTGGATTTTTTCCAGGGGGGGGTCCAAAATTTTGGCTCTAGGGGGGGGGGTGCACCCCGCTGTCCCCCCCCCAAAAACATCTATGCTTATGACCTATTGTTGTAGCTTAGAGTAGCTGACTTAATTTCGGCCACCTTTAATTTTTTTGAATAAGTTTTTCCTGGTTTTTCCAATCAGCCCAAAATTTGGTCTAAAAATCAAACGACAGCTATTTTTGTTATTCCAGTGCAAAATTTTAAAATTTCTGTTACACCTAAAGATCAGTGGAAGTTCAAAGTTTTTTTTAGTGGCCGAAATTAAGGTGCGAACCATTAACTTCGGCCACCTAGAAAAAACTGGCTATAACTAATGCCAAAACGAACAATAAAATTTTTTTTAAAGGTTGCAAATTTATTCTTACGTATTGTTCTTGGTACATATAACTTAATTTTTTCCCATTTGCAAACTTTAATAATTACTAGCAAGACTTTAAATAATTATGTCAAAACCTTAAAAAAACAAGTTTTAATAAACTGTATTTTTGGTTGAATTTTTGTTTTAGCTTAAAAAAACGTCAAAAAAGTCAAAAGAGCAAAAAAAATTCTTTATAAATACGGTAGTACGATGATATTTTAAAACAGCAAAAAACGGCAGGTTCTTTTACATAAATTTTAAGGTGGCCGAAATTAACAGAATCTTAAAATGTCCGTTTATGCATTGCAAAGTGATTTTAAAGAAAATATCAAAACATGAAAATTAAGTGTTTTGAGTCTTAAATAGAAGTTATTTTAAGGTTATAGAATGCTTCATTCTAAATTTGATGTAGTTTAAACACAAAGCAAAAATTAAGAAAATCACAAAAAAATTCACTTTTTGTATGAAAATATTGATAATGGAGAATAACACAAACAAAAAACTTTTGCAAAAACACTTAATTCAACATTCATCCAGTTACTTTTGTGCTAGTTCTTCTGTGGTTTAAAAATTAGCTAATTTTCTAACACCCTAAATTGGTGGCCGAAATTAAAATAAGGCCTGGCCGAAATTAAGTCAAATACCCTACAGGTTTTACTAGCTAAAAACCATAAATACATCACAGCGGAAAAACTATATCGCTTGATTATTAAAATTTTTAGTACTCAAAATTTTTTCCAGGGGGTCGTATTTCAAATACTAGTGCGGACTAATTCTCAGTGGTAAAAAATCCAGTAATTTAAAGAGGGAAAGAGGGACTGGATTTTGATTTTTATTTAGAGTGGAAAAGTTTTGTGGCCAGGCTTGGTAGACCCAACTATACCCCTCCCCCTACCATTATGTTGCTAACAGCATTGGCTTTAAAACCTTTGCTACCCTGCTCCAGTAAATGGCAGAGTTTTTTTTTATGGAATATGTGAAATGGCACATCAAAAACATTATGCTTATTTCCACAGAAATGAAGTTAAAAATAGTAAAAAGGTTGAGTGCAGGAGGAGGTGGTCGTGTTTGTTGTCTGGAAGTGAGAGTTTTATTGGCGGCGATCAGGAATCCCCACTACAGAGGTCACTACTACTTTCAGTCTTGTTTACAAAACCCCTCCTGCACCTCTTTCCTCCGCCCTTCCTGCAAAGCGAGTCCAAACCACTTTGGTTACAGTCTGCGGATTATTTTTTGTTAAAAAAGCTTTCACTCTGCTCTGCAGAATGAGTCACATACGCATAGAAACCAATAGAAATCTGAAACCCTGTGTTTATTTCCATCTGAAAATTGGGATCAGAGAAGGGTTCGGAGTCTCAGTAATTGTTCAAGTTTTACCGCGGCTCGTTTTCCCGCAACGAAGAGTCTCTGTTTTGGCGTGCGTAAAATCGCGCTGTTTATGGTGTCGAGTTATAGTAGTTGGTTGAATGTGGATGCTTTGCTTATTTTTGCTGAGTAATTTTATTCATTAAGAAGAAACTTTTGATGTAAATTCCATAAAAAATTGACCAACAGTTTTTATCGGATTTTTTTGTATAGTATAGTTATCTAGTTAAACTACTCAGGGACAGTGCGGAGGTCTGATAGTTTGCGGGGGGGGGGGGGGGGGGGGTTGGGGGTGTGGGGTGGGGGTGTTTGGGTGGGGGGGGGGGGGGTGGGTGTGGGGGGGAGGGGGGGGGGGGGGGGGGGGGGGGGGGGCGGCCGCCCCCCCCGTCGGAGGGGGAAAGGAGGGGAGGTGGGGGGGGGGGGGGGGCCGCGGGGGGGGGGGCCGCCTGGTTGGGGGTGAGAGGCTGGGGGTTTGGGCGGCCGTTTGCTGCGCGTCGTTGTGGCCGTTTTCTGGTTGTCCTGAGTCTTGCGCTTGCTTGGCCGGCTTCGTCTTCTTGTCTTCTTTGTTTGTGTTGTGCTTGTGTTGCGGTGGTTGGGGTGGGGGGATGGTTGTGTTCCGTGTTCCCCCCCCTGTTGCGGGCTTTGGGGGTGTGGGGGCTGGGTGGCGGTGGTGGTCGGGGGGGGTGCGGTTTTGTTGCTTTGGGTGGGGGGTCGCGGGGGGGCGGGGCTTGTCCGCTCTTCCCTGGGGGGTCCCCCCCCCCCCCCCCCCCGGGGGGGGGGGGGGGGGGCGGGGTTTTTTTTCTTGCCCCCCCCAATGAACTCTGGCTCTCCCTGTGCAAGTGTTTGGTATTTGTTATTATTTACATTTATTTTTCGCTACTTCCTATTCATGCTGAATTCAAAAACAATCCAATAAAATCCGATTATTTTTGTAATATTAAAATCTTTCATGAAAGGTAATTTTTCTTAGATTTACAAAATTAGTGTTATAGTGTTACATGTATTAAGTTTCAGTTTAATAGAACTTCTTAAAAAAACTAGTATAATACTTTAATAGGTTTTTTAAGATCCTCCGTTTATCCGGCTGGGTAATATAAATATTAAGATTAGATTGTTTGATAAAATTAAAAAATATCAATTTTTTCGATGTGTCAGTGTCACCACCACCAGCTTAATTTGCATTGCATTTATTATATTCATATTATTATTTGTGTCGAATTAATTGGGACCCACATTATTTACAAATGCTCGTGGTAAATTATTTATACGTTTGTTTATTTTACCTTTCTGAACATTTGAGATATACGCTTATGTGAATGAATTAACATGAAACTAGGGCTGTATGTAAGCGAACGAATGAAAATTAGGTGCCTATATATGTGAGCACGGTGGTTAATATTGTATTCCCAAAACTGACACGTTTAATTTATATGGCCACGACGGGATAGTACCTCTCCATTCTGCAGTAAAGAAGAGAAAAAACTAATCTCTTAAGGTTTAGAAACTAAAAACTTTCTCCAAAAAGAGTTTAATCACATTCAAGGAAGTATTGGCAGTTTTTTTTTGCCGTCATCTCTCCTTATTCTTAGCCACCTATGTTTCGGGTGGCCAGCTAACCATCAGACCTTTATATTGAATTGTATGTACCTTTATTGGGGGAGAGGGTAATTCCAAAATGGGTAAAAGGCACGGGGGCAGTTTTTTGAAAAAGGCAAACAAGGTAAAAAGAAAAAAAAATAAAAAAGAGAAAAAACGAAACAAAGAACAAAAAAGCGAAATTTAAGTAAAAAATAGGTCTTAAAATGCGTTAAAAAAAGGCTAGAAACTGCTAAAATTTCGTGAAAATGGCGTACTATTAGATCAAAAATGCCTATGCCGCCATAATTTTTTGATACTTACAAGTAGCCCGTGTCAGCCATACGGCTGACAAATAATTATATCTGTATTTCCCAGATTAATTTGCTAATTTTTCGAAAATCAATCCTTTTATGATAATTCCCTAAATTGTAAGCTTTCCAATGCTATCTCATTTAACTCGCTTCGTTTAGTAGTTAGCAAGGATGGTCCCTTCCGTCGTTTTGGTAAAAATGGTTTGTCCAAAATACAGATGTCCATGTTATTTTTTTAAACGTTAACCCGCCTACGACACTCTCTGAGCTATAAGCTTCCCAATGATATATCATTTAGACTAATATTTTTTATAGTTGAGAAGGAAGGTGTATCCCAACTTTAAAAAAAAAATTCATTGCCCAACATAAAAATGTTCATGTGTTTTTTTCCAAAAAAAACACGATACGCTGGCTTTCCATTTACTAATATCTATTGGTAATAAATAGCAATGGCAATAGCAACAATTAGCAATAGAAATAAATTTAACTTTTAAAATTTATGGGGTATGACATTCCCCAAATTGCAATCTTTGCAATGATACCTCATTTAACCTAATTTATTCTGCGGTTGGGGAGAGGGGTCTATCCCGCGATTGGTTAAAAATCAAAATACGTTGTCCGGTATATAGATGTTCATGTTTATCTTTCCAAAAAAACATAAAATTTTGGCTTTTAATTGACTAATTCTTTAACCAATAAGTTTAAGCCAATTTAACGACAAAAAATTTTTATCTTCAAAAGTCCATAGGGCCCCCGTTTTTGTGCAAATGCGTTGTCCAGCCTAAGGATGCCCATCATATTTTTTTTTATTTCAACACTTTTATGACATTCCCCTATCTGTACGCTTTGCAATGATATCTCACTTAGCCAAATTTGTTTTCTGATTGGGGAAAAGGTAGTTCCTATTTTTAGTGGAAAAAAACGTTGTCCAGTATTAAAATGTCTATGTTAATCTTACTAAAAAAAACATCACATTCTGTTTTAAATCGGCTACTTACTCTTATCAATTAGTTCGAGTCAACTCAGGGGACAAAAAATTTTCAATTTCCGAAGTCCATAGGTTTATAGTCCCTTTTGTGAAAGTGTGTTGTCCAGGCTAAAGATGTCCATGAAATGTATGGATGTGTTTTTACCTTTGGGCAAACCCCGTAGCGGTTACCGAGCTCCTCCGGGAGTGGGAAGAGGGGGTGAGCAAGGCGAGAGGCGTGCCGGACGGATCTAACCAGGGTTGATGGAAACCCTGGAAACTGGCAAACTTCATCATCCATGAAATGTCGATTTTTCTAAATTTCAACCTCTTTATGAAATTCCCCGGACTTCACGCTTTGCAATGATATCTCATTTACCCCAATACTTTTATGGTTGGAGAGCAAGGTCATTCCTTTCTTTAGTAAAAAAAGGTTGTCCAGTATCAAGATGTTCATGGTCTTTTTTTCAAAAAAAAACAACATAATATTATGGTTTTACATTAACTAATTACTCTTACCAATAAGTTTAAGCCAATTCCTAGACAAAAATTTTTTTAAGTTCCAAAATCCATAGGGTCCCCCTTTGGTGAAAACGCGTTGTCCAGTATAAAAATGTCAATGTAAGTTGTTTCAAAGTTTCAACCCCCTTACGACATTCCCTAGGTATAAGCTTTCCAACGATACCTCATTCACCTCAATCCGTTGGGTGGTTAAAGAGGAGTTCGGGAACAGACAGACAGACACACACACACACACACACACACACACACACACACACACACACACACACACACACACACACACACACACGCACGCACGCACACAC
Organism: Microlaimidae sp. YZB2_3; assembly: GCA_030248175.1. Taxonomy (NCBI): domain Eukaryota; kingdom Metazoa; phylum Nematoda; class Chromadorea; order Desmodorida; family Microlaimidae; species Microlaimidae sp. YZB2_3. The sequence continues at coordinate 12,879 of JASAMX010003872.1, read as the reverse complement.
ACACACACACACGCACGCACGCACGCACACACACACACACACACACACACACACACACACACACACACACACACACACACGCACGCACGCACGCACACACACACACACACGCACGCACGCACACACACACAGGACACACACACACACACACACACGCGCACGCACGCACGCACGCACACACACACACACACATTACGTCTATTTATGTATAGATTCATGTTTGGGCGGGCGGGGGTAGCACAGAATATTCCGAGAGGAGCCGGGCATTGCCAGATCGTGGTTTTGATTAAATATTCTTTTAATTTAAATAATATATATATGTGCGCTTAGTTTTTTTATGATGAAGCTATCAGTTGCCACAATTGATTTGTCCGTTTATTGATAGAACTAAAAATAAATCTTGATATGTATAAAAAAAATCTTGATATCATATGTCTAAAATGTTTGACATTATTTTTTTAAATAAAATACTAAGAAGCAAATTTTATTTTTGAATGTTGTATAACAGTTTGAAAATTTTAATGAACTTAATATTATGGTTCTTAAAAAATCGTACGAGTCACGAATTTAACAAAAATATTCGTGAATGGTTAGGCAATTACACGTATGCTTTTTGTCATTCAAGAGTTGTTGCTCTTTAAACGCGCATTGTATAAGAAAACACAATCAGTCATCGTACTACACTCCTAAAGTACTATGGAGAAATTGTCTTTTGTGCGTTGAAACCAGCGAAACATATACTACTGGGGTTTGCTGTTAATTTAGAGTTTTAAAAACACATGTATTACCTTGTATTTTGTAATCATAGGTGGGCTGGGTATCTTCACGAATTTTTTTTTGGAGTGTGGGAATATAAAAAAAAACTCTTATAAGCACGCTGAAAGAAAATGTTTGGAGACTACGACTAAAAGTTGAAAACTCATTTGGAACGTTTTAGTACCTGACCGGAGTCCATAATTTTTAAGCGGGAGTGTTTGTATGGGTATATTCACCACACCACGGTAACTCCATCTTTTGAGAGACAGATATTACCAACCAGTGAGTATCCAAATTTTTGGTTCTATAAAAGTATATAATACTCACTCACTGCCCTCTGAATATCTATTGTATTGTTTGAATTTGAAATAATGTTTATTTCCTGTATATTTAGGCGTTTAAATATGTGAAATTTGCTGAAAATAAATGTTATTCATGGATTGTTAAAAATCGTCCACTAATTGATTGTTTTTGAAAAAAAGTTTTTTTTTTGTAAGTAAAACAAAATCTTCTACGCTGCTATGATGTTTAATTGATTATTACTGTTGGTTGGTAGTTAATCAGTTTGAATTAGTGATGTTCATGTTTCTAACTTTTAATTATTATTACTCTTTAATTATTCATGAAATTAGCACAGAACAGGCGGAGCTCCAGAGCATAGAAGCTCTGGGTGTTGTTTTAAAGCTCCCAAAAGCGGAGCTCGGAACTCCGATTAAGATCATTAGTTTAAATATGGTTTCTGTTTACAATATTTTACTTATTAAAATCCAATTTCGTTGTGAGCGATGTAAGAATGGGGTGTTCGTACTAAATTTTATGGCTAATAGGATGTCATTTACTTTGTCCTTTTGTTTGCTGAGCCCACTGGGAAGTTTGCGAATAGAGTGTTCTCTCTTGAGATTCAATACTCAAATCGCACAGCGCACAACATCGTGTGTACGTGTACGAAACTGTTCAAATTTAATAAATCCTCATTTTTATGTATAATAACCAGACCTTGGAACTTCCACGGAAGTTAAAAACTTTTTGGGAGATATATCCTTCAAAATCCCATTTTTCGCGTATTAGTACTGACTGGGACCCTCAAATTTTAGGCGTATCCTGGATAGCCCTAAATTTTATAAAACAGTGGGTGTCGGAATTTTTTAAGGTAGCTGTATTCCCGCTGCCCGCTTAGATATGCAGACACCTTACACACTGACTCCGGATAAATATTCTTTCAGTGCTAGGAAAAGAGTTTCACGTCCCCAAAAGTTTTTCGGTGAGGGAGAGGGAGAATTCGACTTCGGGTAAATTCATTTAAAATCTCGAGGGGGTTCAAAGGGTGTTCGGTTTCATAAAACAAAATTGTTACAAATAATATATTTAAGGTTTTCAGGGCTAATATTGAATTTTAAACAAAGAGTAAAATATCTATGTTATTCAAGCAAAAAAAGTGTTCAGAAGTACTGTTTTTTAGTAAAAAAAATGGTATTTTGACAGAAATTAAATACAATACATTATACAAAAGTTTATACTCAAAAATAACTAGGAAGGGGGAAGAGTGTGAAAATAGGTACAATAATTTTGGAAAGTGGGCAGGAAGGGGGATATTCCAAAAATTAAAACAAACACCTAAAGTATACCTACTTTGAAGTTTGAACTAGAAGTAATTATGTCGTATTTAATTATTTATTTGATTTTAAAAAAATAAGTTGTTGCTTAATTCCTACGTTGTTGTGTTGCTCATTTATGTTCTTCCATTTGTGCTTATTTCCTAAATAAACGAAAAGTAATTTAAAGTTTTTGTAAACTAATTTTTTTCTCTACTTATTAACTGAGGGAAGCAACCCAAAATCCAAAAACGTTTAAAATAATAATTTGAACAATGTGGCTCGCAGGGGAAATACGCATCTCCTGAGTATTGAATACAATGATATGGCATGTAATTTTTTATCAAATAAATTCATTTGTCAATATATCAATCATCTAAAAATATATATATTTAGCTTAATAACAGTTGCCATGAATATTATGTATTGTAATAGTCCCAACGGCTCCCTTGATACCACTGGAGTTTTTTTTTTTTTTTTTTTTTTAAAGCTGAAGCAGGCCGGCCATGGATATTCCATATTACCGCCTACCACCCTATATCAGCACTGTTGTTGATGTAGAATGTTAGTCAAAGACCCCGCATCTCTATCAGAGGATTTTTAGGGATTAGATGTGAGGTTATATTTAATAATACTACAGACGTAATGCAATTTTTGACATGGAATATATCCCCTCTACTTGTAAAACATAATTCAACAAATTATAAATCGTATTCTGTCATTAAGAGGGTGTATATTACATGGAGGAAAAATGGTACAGCTTACGGGTGAACCAAGGAGGGCCAGTGGCGTGCACAGGATTTCATTTCGGGGAGGGGGGGTAAATACTAACCCTGATGGTGGTCTGGGGGGCGCCAGTCCCCCAGAAACGAGGGGCCTGAGGGGCGATAGCCCCCCAGCGGGGTCAAGGGGCAGAGCCATAGGTGGGCAGCCTCTCGGATTTTGGGGGGGGGGTCAAATTGTAGGGGGGGTGTCCAGACAGACCCAAATTTTGAGGGGGGGTGTACCGAATATTTTCCGCGCTGCCTTAAAATGAGCTTAAAACGCGTAAAAAAACGTAAAACAAGCTTATAAATGCTTTAAAACTGTGTAAGATTAAAATAAGACCTTATTGCAACTTATAGATTTTATGTTTTTAATTCCTTTTAATAATAATGTGCAATGGCGCAGTCAGGATTTATTTCAGGGGCGTCTATCGGTGGGGGGGAAGAAAAAGTGTCAACGTCGGGGCGAAGCGCCGCCGCCTGCGCCGCGCGGGGGGTCTGGCGGGTGTCTCCCCAGCCGGCGGAGGGCGAAAATTTTTTAAAATATATACTAAAAACGGCTTAAAAATCGTCTCCTGGTGATCGCGTGAACATACATTTTACTTTTGTTTTTTTACCTAATTTCTACATAATTTTCTGTGATCTTAAAGAATTCAAGTGAGGGAGTTCGGGGGGACGAAGCCCCCGAGAAATTTATAATTTGAGGCGCTAAAATACACTAGAAATTTTAATTCCAAATGATAATTACAAAAATTAAGGTTTTTTATAGGTATACTATACATTATAACATGTGTTAAAACGTTAAAAAAAGGATAATAGTGTTATAGTAGTTTTATTAAACATGTATGCCTAACTACTGAAATGGGGATAATCGATTTTGCAATTGAAAAAACCAAGTATAATTACCAATTTGAATGCCCGCGTAGAGGGGAAATTACTGCCCGCGTAGCGGGGGAATTTAAAGGTAATAAAAGGTAACTAAAGACGGGAAAGAAGGTAATAAACACTCCGCGCGAAAGCGCCGAAAAAGAATTTTTAGTCCTTTTATAACACTAAAAAATTTATTTTTGGGAGGCGAATTTGGGGGGGGGGGGCTCCGACGACCCCGAAATTAGGGGGGGGGCGTCAGCAAAAACGACTTGGGGAAACCCCCCCCCCCCAACCCCCCCCTGCCCACCTATGGGCAGAGCCCTTTGTCAGGGGGGTCCGCGGGCAGAATGCCCCCAAAGGAAAAAAAATTTAATTTAAGGCGCTACAATACGCTAGAAATTTTTTGTTTAACTTGTATGCCTTAACTATTCAACGGCATAATCGATTTGAAATTAAAAAACTATGATACATAAATTGACAATTTAACCTACCGCGAAGCGGGGAAAATTCTGTTTTTTGACTATTAATATGCTTTTGGAAGGCATCAGAAAACTTATAAATATTAAAGAAAAATTTTTTCTCTCCCAAAATTCAAAAAAGGTGAGGGTCCCCACCCTTACGAAAAATCTGGCTTCGCCGGGATTTCGGGGGGAGGCGGCCACCACTCCCCCCTGGGCACGCCACTGAGGAAGGGTGCAAGGGAAAGGGTGTAAGGGCTTTTTTAACTACAGATGCAAAGGTAAGTGCGCGGAATTGAATTGGTTTGACGAATAAAATTGGGGAAACAAACGATGAATCGAGATGGATTAATTAATCAAGAGCAAAAGTGTATTTTTGGTCGTCAACAAAGATGCTAGGGGGGGTCCACCCGGGGGTGGAAGGCCAAAATTTTTTCGGGGGGGGGGTCCGGGGGGTCCGGACCCCCCTGGCTTTTTAGGGGGGGTCGACCCGGGGTGCGAGATTCAAATTTAGGGGGGGGTCAGGGGGTGCATTTTAGCAAAATTTTTTTAACTCAATAATTTAAGTGTTTTAGGTCAATATTGAATTTTATGTATTAAACAAGCCTCTTTAGGCCTAAAAAGTGTATTTAAACACTATTTTTAACTAAAAACCCATGTTTTGACAGTAAATAAAAAAATATGTTGGGGGGAGGGGGGTAGGCCTGGGGGGTCGGCCGGCCGCTCTGAGCTTTGGGGGGGAGGGGGGGGGCCCCTGAATTTTTTATTAGGGGGGGCTGAAATTTTGGCTCTAGGGGGGGGGTGCACCCTCTGTCCCCCAAACCCCTATTCTTCAAGACAAACAATCAATCCAGAACAATTATAACATGCCCTTTCCTTAAATCCTTCTAAATAGGTTGTCCTTGTCATATCATGCTGCACTGGCCCATATTAGTATATAGTGATTTCTAATATTATGTAAGACGATCTGAACAGCAATTCTCATTTTATATGGGAAGATTGGGATTTCTATACAAACAAACAAACATGCGGCTCGCAACAACTGGTAATCGGAATGTATATATTAGGTGAGGTTCACACGAAAGTTGTTGAGTTGAGATGAGACGATATGATATTCTTTCTAATTTTTAAACAAAAAGTAAAAGTTCCGATTCCTAAAAGATAAGAGAGCTGTTTGTACTAATTGTGCTATAAAAAGTGTATGGTATGAAATTTGAGCGCTCCTTTTTAACAGAAGCAAAGATTGAATATTTAGATTATTTCATGGTTATTAGATTCAAATGTTATATTATGATCAATATTACAAAAAATAGAAGATTCCGTCTGCACTGTTTTTATTCAAACAACAAACAACTTTGTTCGTTTTTTTCATAAGAAAGGGACCTTATATATTTTTCTGAGTGTTGAATCCCTGCACGTTGACAATGCCTCAGGTTAATGAATCGTTTGGAGATTTCTAAACGGTTAGAAAAGGAATCGCCAGCCGTAAATCCGGATGATTTTCGATTTTACGGGAATCGATTCATCATCCTGGAGGTTTCTGTATATACGTCGTGGTCAACGACATAAGAATTAAAATTGTGTGAAACGAGGGTTGGATTAAAATTCAAAGTATAAAACAAGTTGTAGCAGTATATACCTTAAACTGATTTAAATTTTTTAAATTAAATTGTATAAAAGGACTTTTTTGTTTAATATTATTGTTAATTGAAGCAATTCTAGAGATTTGATAATTGAAGTTTTAAAATAAGTGCTTATATTTATTTTAATATCAGTGAAATAACTTATATTTTGAGAAGTGGCTGAAATTCGTTGGGTAGATGTGTCTGTTTGTGCTCATTTTGCCCAATAACAAGGTCATAAGAAATTTCTGCCCTGAATAGAGAGAAACCTTGCAATTGCAAAAGAACCTGTTAACTGTTCCCTTGTCGAAAATCCGAGATGAGCTCAAAATGTTTCCGGCGCAATAAACTTTTAAAGTTCAAATTTTAGAATTTCAGCATTAAAACAACTGAAAATATTATTTTTAAACAAAAATTAGCAGACCTGTAAATACGGTCTGGAAATTCCCCCTCTATATCAAAGCTATCGCCTCTCCTTGTTATTGCCTCCCCGTCCAAAAATAAAAAAGTAGCCAGAATTATAGCACTATTTGTTTGAACTTTTATGAAAAAAATTTTGCAAAAATTTTTTAGCTTTTAGCTTATTTTAATAATTTAGACTGTTTCAGACTCATTTTGCTTAATTTTTCTTTTTTGTGTTTTTTTTTCCTTTTTTTTATTTCTCCATTTTTTATTTCTTTTTTTTTTCTTTCTTTCCTGTTCACCTTATTTTATTGCCCCCCCCCGTTTCTAAAAAATTGCCTCTGTGCCCCCATTTTGTAATTGCCCAATACAGAGAAGGTGTTAATGTTTTTTTGAAAAATTTGGATAAAACTACATGGCAGCTTTGTCCTACCCCTTTATTGCCTCTTAATTCTTTTCATGTATTTGTAATAAAAAGCAGCAAACCTTGTCTGTCTGTTGTTCAGATTTAATAAAAGCACAACTAAAAATTATAGTATAGCATAGGTGGGCAGGGTTGGGGTTGGGAATTATACCCCAAAATTTCGGATTTTGCTGACAACCCCCCCCCCCGTAAATTTGGGGGGGGCAATAAAATAAGGTGAACAGGAAAGAAAGAAAAAAAAAAGAAATAAAAAATGGAGAAATAAAAAAAAGGAAAAAAAAACACAAAAAAGCAAAATTTAAGCAAAAATGAGTCTGAAACGGCTTAAATCCATTAAAATAAGCTAAAAACTGAAAAATTTTGCAAAATTTTTTCATAAAAGGTCAAAAATAGCGCCATAATTTTGTGATACTTTTTTATTTTTGGACGGGAGGGCAATAAAACAAGGAGGACACAACCATTAATATTACAGAGGGGGAATTTCCAGACCGTGTACAGGTCTGCTAATTTTTGTTTAAAATAATATTTTCAGTTGTTTTAATGCCTAAATTTTAAAATTTAACTTTAAAAGTTTATTGCGCGGACGTTCTGAGCTGATCTAAGATTTGACAAGGGACAGTTAACAGTTCTTTTGCAATTGCAGGTTTCTCTATTTCAGGCAGAGCCTATGACCTTGTTATTGGGCAAAATGACACAAAAACAGAGAAAACATCCACCCAACGAATTTCACCACTCTCAAAATATAAGTCATTCCAGTGATTTAAAATAAATATAAGCACTTATTTTAAAACTTCAATTATCAAATCTCTAGAATTGCTTCAATTAACAATAATATTAAACAAAAAAGTCCTTTTATACAATTTAATTTAAAAAATTTAAATCAGTTTAAGGTATATACTGCTACAACTTGTTTTATACTTTGAATTTTAATCCAACCCTCGTTTCACACAATTTTAATTCTTATGTCGTTGACCACGACGTATATACAGAAACCTCCAGGATGATGAATCGATTCCCGTAAAATCGAAAATCATCCGGATTTACGGCTGGCGATTCCTTTTCTAACCGTTTTCAAAATCTCCAAACGATTCATTAACCTGAGGCATTGTCAACGTGCAGGGATTCAACACTCAGAAAAATATATAAGGTCCCTTTCTTATGAAAAAAACGAACAAAGTTGTTTGTTGTTTGAATAAAAACAGTGCAGACGGAATCTTCTATTTTTTGTAATATTGATCATAATATAACATTTGAATCTAATAACCATGAAATAATCTAAATATTCAATCTTTGCTTCTGTTAAAAAGGAGCGCTCAAATTTCATACCATACACTTTTTATAGCACAATTAGTACAAACAGCTCTCTTATCTTTTAGGAATCGGAACTTTTACTTTTTGTTTAAAAATTAGAAAGAATATCATATCGTTCTTGCATTTCTTAACTCTTACAACTTTCGTGTGAACCTCACCTAATATATACATTCCGATTACCAGTTGTTGCGAGCCGCATGTTTGTTTGTTTGTATAGAAATCCCAATCTTCCCATATAAAATGAGAATTGCTGTTCAGATCGTCTTACATAATATTAGAAATCACTATATACTAATATGGGCCAGTGCAGCATGATATGACAAGGACAACCTTGTTAAAGGATTTAAGGAAAGGGCATGTTATAATTGTTCTGGATTGATTGTCTGTCTTGAGCATCTTGATTAATTAATTGTCCTGATCATCTCGATTCATCGTTTGTTTACCCAATTTTATTCGTCAAACCAATCCAATTCCGCGCACTTACCTTTGTATCTGTAGTTAAAAAAGCCCTTACACCCTTTCCCTTGCACCCTTCCTCAGTGGCGTGCCCAGGGGGGAGTGGTGGCCGCCTCCCCCCGAAATCCGGCGAAGCCGGATTTTTTCGTAAGGGTGGGGACCCTCTCCTTTTTTGAATTTTGGGAGAGAAAAAATTTTTCTTTAATATTTATAACTTTTCTGATGCCTTCCAAAAGCATATTAATAGTCAAAAAACCCAATTTTCCCCGCTTCGCGGTAGGTTAAATTGTCAATTTATCATAGTTTTTTAATTTCAAATCGATTATGCCGTTCAATAGTTAAGGCATACAAGTTAAACAAAAAATTTCTAGCGTATTGTAGCGCCTTAAATTAAAATTTTTTTCCTTTGGGGGCATTCTGCCCGCGGACCCCCCTGACAAGGGGCTCTGCCCATAGGTGGGCAGGGGAACTCGGGGGGGGGGGGGGGATATACCCCCCCAAAATTTCGGATTTTGCTGACACCCCCCCTTAAATTTGGGGTAGTCGGGGACACCCCCCCCCAAATTCGCCTCCCAAAAATAAATTTTTAAGTGTTATAAAAGGACTAAAAAATTTTTCCGCGCTTCGCGCGGAGTGTTTATTACCTTCTTTCCCCGTTAGTTACCTTTTATTACCTTTAAATTCCCCCGCTACGCGGGCAGTTTAAATTTCCCCTCTACGCGGGCAGTTTAAATTGGCAATTTATCTTGGTTTTTCAATTGCAAATCGATTATCCCATTCAGTAGTTAAGGCATACATGTTTAATAAAACTACTATAAACACTATTATCCTTTTTTTAACGTTTTAAACACATGTTATAATGTATAGTATAGCTATAAAAAACCTTAAATTTTGTAATTAGTATCATTTGGAATTAAATTTTCTAATGTATTTTAGCGCCTCAAATTATAAATTTTCTCCTCCGGGGGGCATTGTTCCCCCCGAACCCCCCTGACTGAATTTTTAAGATCACAGAAAATTATGTAGAAATTAGGTAAAAAAACAAAAGTAAAATGTATGTTCACGCGATCACCAGGAGACGATTTTTAAGCCGTTTTTAGTATATATTTTAAAAAATTTTCGCCTCCGGCGGCTGGGGGGACACCCGCCAGACCCCCCGCGCGGCGCAGGCGGCGGCGCTTCGCCCCACGTTGACACTTTTTCTTCCCCCCCACCGATAGACGCCCCTGAAATGAAATCCTGACTGCGCCATTGCACATTATTATTAAAAGAATTAAAAACATAAAATTTATAAGTTGCAATAAGGTCTTATTTTAATCTTACACAGTTTTAAAGCATTTATAAGCTTGTTTTACGTTTTTTTACGCGTTTTAAGCTCATTTTAAGGCAGCGCGGAAATATTGGGTACACCCCCCCTCAAAATTTGGGTCTGGCTGGACACCCCCCCTAAAATTTGACCCCCCCCCCAAAATCCGAGAGGCTGCCCACCTATGGCTCTGCCCCTTGACCCCGCTGGGGGGCTATCGCCCCTCAGGCCCCTCGTTTCTGGGGGACTGGCGCCCCCAGACCACCTTCAGGGTTAGTATTTACCCCCCTCCCCGAAATGAAATCCTGTGCACGCCACTGGCCCTCCTTGGTTCACCCGTAAGCTGTACCATTTTTCCTCCATGTAATATACACCCTCTTAATGACAGAATACGATTTATAATTTGTTGAATTATGTTTTACAAGTAGAGGGGATATATTCCATGTCAAAAATTGCATTACGTCTGTAGTATTATTAAATATAACCTCACATCTAATCCCTAAAAATCCTCTGATAGAGATGCGGGGTCTTTGACTAACATTCTACATCAACAACAGTGCTGATATAGGGTGGTAGGCGGTAATATGGAATATCCATGGCCGGCCTGCTTCAGCTTTAAAAAAAAAAAAAAAAAAACTCCAAGTGCACTCCAAGGGAGCCATATCCATTATTTTAAACGTTTTTGGATTTTGGGTTGCTTCCCTCAGTTAATAAGTAGAGAAAAAAATTAGTTTACAAAAACTTTAAATTACTTTTCGTTTATTTAGGAAATAAGCACAAATGGAAGAACATAAATGAGCAACACAACAGCTTAAAATTTAAGCAACAACTTATTTTTTTAAAATCAAATAAATAATTAAATACGACATAATTACTTCTAGTTCAAACTTCAAAGTAGGTATACTTTAGGTGTTTGTTTTAATTTTTGGATATTCTCCTTCCTGCCCACTTTCCAAAATTATTGTACCTATTTTCACACTCTTCCCCCTTCCCTAGTTACTTTTGAGTATAAACTTTTTGTATAATGATTGATTTTAATTTCCGTCAAAATACCATTTTTTTTACTAAAAAACAGTACTTCTGAACACTTTTTTTGCTTGAATAACATACATCGACTTTTTTGTTTAAAATTCGAAACACTAGTCCAGACCTCATAATAGAAAGACCCTGCGAGATTTGTAAATTTTTGTTTGTATATTTTCTGGTGTGATGGTTCCCGGAAATTTCGTCTTCTACATCTCGTCTTTCAACATCTCGTCTTTTACATCTCGTCTTCGGAAAACTCGTCTTTTAAACATCTCGTCTTCGGAAAACTCGTCTTTTGGATGTGATTTTGTAAACGCACTTTTTAAAAGACAAGTTTCTCCTATTTTTTGACTAAAACAAAGCATTGAAAACCTTTTTTTTACCTAAGCCTAAGCAAAAGCCAAAAATCAAGCAAAATTTTTATCATGATAAACTTTTATTAAATGATTTATTCAAAAACTGAGAACCTAAGCCTAAGCAAAACCTAAAAATCAAGCAAAACTTTATCATGGTAAATTTGTATTTAATGATGCTTTTTGAACTGAAGAGTAAAAACCTTATTTTTTCCTAAGCCTAAGCAAAACCCAAAAATCAAAAAAAAAAATTATCATTGGGGTGGAAACTCGCATTTTTGAAAGTACGTTTACAAAATCGCATCCAAAAGACGAGTTTTCCGAAGACGAGATGGTGAAAGACAAGATGTAGAAGACGAAATTTCCGGACACCGTTCAGTGCAGTAGTTTTGGTAAAATAAATGCATTACATTCCATTTGGCTAAGACCAGGTCTCCAATTAAGCGTGATTTTTTGAAAACTTTTGCATTCAAGTTAACAACAGAGCAGCTATGTCGTTACCAGGCACAATCATAAACAAGTATCATCACAACAAAAAATACACAAACAGAAATTTAGAACCCTCTCAGAGGCCGTCCTTCTGTAGGAGACCTTTTTGCAAGATTGTTTCTGACCACCTTACGAGTTGGAAATGCTATAATACAAAAAGTTCTGTTGTCCTGTTGTCAATGTGCAGCCTCAGAAAACGAAAAGTAAACAATTTAAACTATAAGCTGAACGGTTAATCGCTTACTGACATGAGTATTGGAATTAAAAGTCGTATTTGTTATACACAGTTGATTGATTGATTGATTGATTTATACGTAACTTATAAAATAATGCTGTTTTGATAGTTGTTAAAGTTGGAGATAATGTAATTGTGGTTTGAATAGATTTTGCAAAACTGAAGAATAGGTGGTTTAAATTAGTGACACTTATAGAAAGTGGTTTTGTTTGATAACACCGCCTTAAAAAGTAATATTTTGGAATAAAACGTTTTGAAATCAGTTGAACTATTTATTTTAATAGTGAAAGTAAAAAAGTTAAATTTTGCGTTATATTTTGCATTATTGAAAATAATTTGTTTGTTTTTGTGTTTTTAACTAATGTGATTAAGTTATTCTTTCTAAAAAAAATTTTCTATTGAATTTTGCATAAAATGAATAATGGGGTAGTATTTAACCCCTGAAATTTCAAAAAAATTCGGTCAAATTGTAGACTAATCTTCTAAATTCAGTAACAAATCTAATTAGGTATCATATTCTTCTATTTAGAAATTAAATACTTAAAAACATATTAAAATGGATAGCTAAAAATAATCCAAGTTTATTTAGGTACTTTGACAAAAATAGTCCAAAACCTTGATGACGTCATATCTCTTGAAAAAACCTTCAGTTTTAATAAACATTGCACAACAAAGAGAATTCCTGGTGGTCCATGTAATATCTTAAATTTAAAAAGCTCACTTTAAAACCTGATTTTATAGACCAGTTTAAAATTTTAAAATGGCCATAACTCAAAACTTTGTTTTTTGCATTGGACTATTTTTGTCATAGCAGC
>JASAMX010003871.1:0-12294 GCA_030248175.1 Microlaimidae sp. YZB2_3 | reverse complement strand
TTGCAGTTTTTAGCCTATTTCAAATGCATTTTAAGCCATTTTAGACCTATTTTTACCTTATTTTCGCTTTCTTTGTCCCCTTTTTCCCTTTTCCCTTCTTTTTTTCTCCTTTTTTTCTCTTTTTTTCCTCCCCTCCCGTGCGCATCAAAGGACACCGCGCGCATAAAGGGACGCCCGCATTTATGTCTAATAACCCGCCCGCGCGGCATTCTTTTAGCCATATTCGCACCTTCATTTTGAAGCCCTGTTTTGCCGCTGCTCCTCCGACAACCTATCCCACGGAGCAAAACATATATGACGTGATCACGAATACTATATGACATTTTAAAACTAAAAAAAATTCTAAGGTGATTACGTGTATTCGACAGTAGCCGCCGTTTCCAGTACCAGATCCAGATCAATTCCGCTCCGTCTGTACAGTGCTTTCCACACCATTTTCGGAAGAACGAACAGCAATGCTGAAAAAAAAACTTCTTTTATTTAATATTGCAGACCTGTGCACTGCCCCCCCGGGGTAAAAACGGGGGGGAGGGCAATTCCAAAATGGGGGGCACGGGGGGCAACTTTTTTGAAACGGGGGGGGGGGCAATAAAACGGGGGGCAGGCAAGCAGGAGGGAAAGAAAAAAATCCAGATCAATTCCACTCCGTCTGTACAGTGCTTTCCACACCATTTTCGGAAGAACGAACAGCAATGCTGAAAAAAAACTTCTTTTATTTAATATTGCAGACCTGTGCACTGCCCCCCCCCCGGGTAAAAACGGGGGGGGCAATTCCAAAATGGGAGGGGCACGGGGGGGCAACTTTTTTGAAACGGGGAGGGGCAATAAAACGGGGGGCAGGCAAGCAGGGAGGAAAGAAAAAAAAGAGAAAAAAAGGAGAAAAAAGAAGGGAAAAGGGAAAAAAGGGACAAAAAAAGCGAAAATAAGGTAAAAATAGGTCTAAAATGGCTTAAAATGCATTGAAATAGGCTAAAAACTGCAAAAAATTCGCGATGATGCCGTCATCATAGGTCGAAAATGGCGTCATAATCTTAGGGTAATATTTCTTTTTTTGGCGGGGGGGGGGGCAATAAAACGGGGGGGGGGGGCAAATCCTCCAATAAAACGGGGGGGGGGCATTTCCAGATCGTGCACAGGTCTGATATTGTGACAAAAATTTAACGCGTGAAATAACTATCTATCCAAAGAAAGTTAAAAAAAATTAGTTGTTTTCTTCATCGATAAATAAAATCAATATACGGTGAATAGAATAGGTAAACAAAACAATATATATGTGTGTTTTGATTAAGGCCTAATTGGCCCACACCCTATTATTTTCTTCCAAAACAAAAAACACCAGCCAAGCTTAATTTGGTAAATTAGTGTTGCGCAAATTAAAATCAGTAAATTAATTTTTATGATTTTATAGTTGAATTTTACAAAAACAGTTATAAAAATTATTATTATGATTATGTTATTATGATTGATTGTAAACGAAATATGTTTTAACAAATTTTTAAAATATCTATATTAGAAAATTAATGAATTTAAGCGTTCAGTGCATAAAAGTTTATCGCTGACGCAAAAAAGTTTATCGATTTATAAAAAGTATTTTTAAGTTTGTACACAAAATTTTATTTAAAAAATAAAAATCTATTTTTGATGGTAACTGGTGGTTTTTGTTTCCAGTTTCTTATAATCACGATGTCTTCATCGTTTAATATACAAGGTGTTCAAGAACACATATAAACGTAAAAAATCGCCGACACATTTTTGACTCTGTTTTCCGATAAGCTTTAATCTAGGAATCTTACAAATAATGGTCTGGAAAGAGCTTTGCAATCGACCAAAGTCACATAAGAAATAATTTGCATAAGCATAGTTTGCACGCAGCTGATTGATTGTTTCGTATGATGTTTAGTGCGTTCAACAGTTTTCGCGCGGTTTTCCAACAAAAAGATTCAGATGCTTTGACATTTGGGAACGCTTTTTTTAGCCAAAGTGTACGCAAATTCCTTGTGCATTTGGTCAATTATATACTTGGGTAATGGCAGTAAAAGTACGATCGCAATGGGCTGTTGCGTTCAACAGTCCTATTTTTGTTGTATGTTTTAAAATCAGCAGCAGTTAAAAATATCTTGCGGTTTTCCGTTAAACATCAATTTTTTAAAAGAACTAGTGTTCAATGGACAACATGTTGTAGGTCATGGTGTTGTGAGGCAATATTTGTATTGCACTTAACATTATATAAGTAATAGAATGAGAAACAGTTTGCTATATTTAGGCTTTTGACTATAAAATGGGCGATAAAGGACTTAAACTTGTAATCTCAACCACCAGTACTTGATTGAATAACATTCTACATTGCACCATCACCCGCTAATTCTACTGTAACTCATATTTTAAAGGCATCTTACATTTAAAATATCAACAGAACAAGAGATAGTACAGTAATAAAAAAACCTAAATATACCTTGAAAGGCTAAAACGAAAGGAACCCATTGGTAATAGGCGATGGTGATGGAAGTGTTGCCTCCGAGTCGTTTGTTTTCAAAGTATGTGTTCTGAATAAGGCAATAACTCTCTGTGTATTGCTCCCAGGCGTCCTAAATATGTGTAAAAAATTATTTTTTTAATATTTAGAACTATATCCTGGCTTAGAATTTTCTTGTGTATTTTAAATTCGATGTTTTTTTAGTTTTATTAAAGCTTTTTTTACAATTTCTAATTCTATCATACTTTGTGAATAACAACAGATTTTTTTTGAGATATGTCTGAGTGTTCTAGAAGTTTTAAAATTCACTCTGTTTTTAATTAGGACCATATAAATCACAAAACACAACAAAAAATAGAGATTTGTTTCTACAGTAATTCCAAAGTGCAGTGCAACTTTTTCTTGCTAATTTTTTCAAATTAAAACAGATATTATGCTAATATAACCTAAAAGTAAAATGTTAATTATTTAATTAATATTTACAGCCGCAATTTTTAAAACTAAAATTTTAATTCTAATTCAGTGAGGTAACTGACTTAATTTCGGCCACGCCTTAATTTCGGCCACCAATTTAGGGTGTTAGAAAATAGGCTTATTTTTAAAACACAAAAGAAATAGCACAAAAGTAACTGGATTAATGTTGAATAAAGTGTTTTTGCAAAAGTTTTTTATTTTTATTATTCTACATTATCAACATTTTCATACAAAAAGTGAATTTTTTATGATTTTCTTAATTTTTGCTTTGTGTTTAAACTGCATCAAATTTAGAACGAAGCGACATATAACCTTAAAATATCTTCTATTTAAGGCTCAAAGTTGGTAATTTTCATGTTTTGATATTTTCTTCAAAATTATTTTGCAATGCGTTTAACTAACTGCGCATTTTAAGATTCCGTTAATTTCGGTCGCCTTAAAATTTAGGTGAAAGAAACTGCCGTTTTTTGCTATTTTTAAATATCATTGTACTACCGTATTTATAAAGAATTTTTTGCTCGTTTGACTTTGTTTTGACGTTTTTTAAGCCAAAAATAAAAATTGAACAAAAAATACAAGTTATTAAAACTTATTTTTTATTAAGGTTTTGACATAATTATTTAAAGTCTTGCTAATAACTATTAAAGTTCGCAAACGGGAAAAATTAAGTTATATGTACCAAGAACAATACCTAAGGGTAAATTTGCAATCTTTAGAAATTTTTATTGTTCGTTTAAGCAAGAATGCATAAGAGTAGAGAATGTCCGACGGTGTGTTAAACAGTTGTTCAAATTATAGGTAGATTATTCCACAGTGTAAATTTTTTATCATGTAAAAAAATCCACAACGCGTTGTGGAATAATCTACAATTTGTTGAATAATCTACGTGACAATTTTTCTACGTATACTGTAGATTATTCTACATGAGAACCGCAATTCTTGCAAACAAAAAAACTGCACACGTATAACTCTGTGATGATGTTTTTTTTCACGTGACGTTGTCAAATATTCACCACTTTCGTTGAATCCAACGTATAAATTATTTTAAATGTTAAAACATCAAATATCTTGAATAATTTGAATTATTCCACAGTATTATGTCAAAAAATTTGTTGTATGCATTTCGCGTTTACAATTTTTCATTTTGCAAACTTCGAACTGCAAAAATCCGTGAACGTAAAATACTCAGCAGAGGTTTTTTTCAACGTAATGTTGTCAAATATTCTAGGTTTTTTGTTACATCGGACGTATAAATAATTTATATGTTAAAAAATCGAATATTTTTACTAATTTGAATTTTTCGACAGTGTAGTATGTTGAAAAACTTTATCTAGGAGTTTTGCGTTCGCAAATTTTTATTTCTACGTGATAAAAAATCAACACTGTGGAATAATCTACCTACAATTTGAACAAAAGTTTAACACACAGTCGGACATTCCCTACTCTTATGCATTCCTGTTTAAGCAATAGTTATGGCCAGTTTTTTGTAGGTGCCCGAAATAAATGGCACGCGCCTTAACTTCGGCCACTTTAAAAAAAAAGTTTAAACCTTCACTGATTTTTAAGTGTAACAGAAATATTCAAATTTTGCACTGGAATAACAAATATAGCTATTGTTTGATTTTTAGGCCAAATTTTGGCTTGATTGAAAAAGTCAGAAAAAACTTATTCAAAAAAATAAAAAAAGGTGGCCGAAATTAAGTCAGTTACCCTATTCCTTTATTTTTTAAACTGCAATTAACTCTTCGAAATTTTTTGGATCTTTTTTACTTAGTGGCAGTTTCCTTATCCGCGGATAAGAGTTCGGAACGTATACCAATCAGCGAGCGAAAATGTGCAACGTTAAAAGGATTCTATGGGTCCATACAAAAACTCCATGGACAAATTCATTATAGGCTAAACTTACCATAACCATCAGTAGTGTCATTTCACCATAAATAAAATGCGTCTGCAATATTTCTATCAAATTTTAACACTTGAAACACTTAAAAAATAAAAATAAAATTTATCATGATAAGATTTAGCTTTATTTCAGGGCTTTCCTTAGGCCTAGGAAAAGTCAAAACATTTTTTAATGTTTTTATGATTAAAATTAAGTTTGAAAACGCATTTCTCAAAATTATGGGGAATCAACACTGGTTCATGGTGAATTTTTTCATGGGGATTGGACACAACTTTTATTTTGATTATGATCGTTAACAGGATTTTATTGGTGGCCGTGAGAAAAATCTTGGCTTTAGATCAACCAACCGGTTGTCAGCGGACTTTGGTTTAATTTCAGCTCGTATTTACGTTACAGAGTGTTAAATGCAAAACAAGAAATTTCCATGACGATTATGAAACGATTTGTTATCTCTCTGTCTCTAGAATCTAATCAAGTTTATTCCGTTAGTGCATAGAAGTTAGATTAAAGGCAAACCAAACGTAGCTGCAACAGTGTTTTTACGTGTTCAATAAACAACTATTTTCTTATTTTATGTCACAAAATAAGAATTATTCCTAAAACTACCATCTGAAGTTGATTTCTACTTCAAATCTTTCATTTTCTGAATTCTGATTGGCTGATACGAGTGACGTCAGATTCTCGTGATTTGAGTTGTTACTTAATAAGGGTATTTTTCAGTTCAACGAACAACTGTTGCAGCCACGTTGGGTTTACCTTCAGTATATTAAATTGTTGCGAGCAGTGGCAGTCGAGCGTTGCTGTTGCGGAAAATTTTTTTTATAGCGCAGCAAATAGTTATACACAGCAAAACCCACCTTTCACGGACTATCTTCAATCAACCTGTTATTAAAATCCATTTGTCAATATCAAACAAATTTATTTTCATCCAGCTATAGGCAAATAAAATCTAGCTGACCGCGATATTTGCAGTATTGAATCGACTATTTAACAACAAAAACATTCAAAATTTTTCACTAAAACGGGTTATTAACAAAGATTAAAAACTGTATTTTATTAGTTTTTTTATCAAATTACTTAATTTGGAACCTAAATGCAAATTTTTAAAGGGATAAAGTTAGTTGATTTATGTATAATTTGTGAAAAGGTGGAATTCCCATTTACTTGAAAACATCATTACCGCACAATTTTGATTGGTCCCCTCATTTCTGCATTCTAATTTTTAGATATAATTCACTTATAATTATTTCTTTTGTTTTATTTTGCGGTTTTATCAATACTACAATTATTTTTTCCATTGAAACTTTATCTTAAATTTTTTAAAAATATTACTGTATATTAAATTCTTTAAACCGTACCTTAAATTCAGCAGGCACCCAACAGTTGATCGCGGAGCCAAAGTACTGTTTAGTGCTCACCAGCATTGAAAATAAGAGAAGAATCGCGACAGAAAGAGAGTGGTTAAGGCGATCGGCGAAATCACCAGGGGACCTGGGGTCCAAATATTGGAGACTTTGCCGGAACAGTTGGATAGACTGCAGCATTTCCAGACCGCAGACTAGTGGTAACCCGCTCAAACACAGAACATCTCGAAGAGCTTCTCTCAAAACAAGTCTGATTATCCACAAAGCCCTACACAAATCTTGTTTTTAAACTGCTATTTGATTGCTGGCTTATTTTGGAATATTGTGGAGATTTTGTTAGAAACTGCGGTATGGTAGCTCGTTTATCTGCGACACATTGTGAAGTTCTGGTTTGAGACCGCAGACTGCTAACCCGTTTAACTGAAAGACACCGCGAGGTTTCCTTTGAGTCTGTGTATTGATAGTCGCAGATCTTATCAGCGGGATACTGTGAAGGTTTTGCTTTTAGACTCTAGAGTAGTAACCAACTCAAATGAAAAACAAGTTTTTCCCTTGATGCTGCGGGCTGATAACCCACTTATCCGCAGATTCCTGCAGACACTATCTTTTTCTCTCCAATATTTTTCTTTGTTACTAAATACACAATTGTAAGCAGTTAATACTATGCAATATTATGCAATATTATGCAATCCTGGCAATTGTATAATATAAATAATAATTTAAATTTACAATTATTTTAGACATCAATCATTACATGACTCAATGTCGATTATTTCTTAGAACTAGAAAACAAAAAATGGTTTCGCTCAAAAAATTTATGCTATGGTAAGAATCTGCAATTTCAAATTGTTTCAACTGAAGAACAAAAAGCGATAAGTCGTGCATCTGCATTGAGCCAAAGGATAACCATTTAGAATAAATTCATAATGGTTTTTAAAATAATAAATTACATTAACTGCATGATTCTTAATTCCAAATAGAGTTCAACTTCGAAGCTTTGAAACAACTCCCGAAGCTTCTGAGCTTCGAAGTTCTGCCCTATTTTTCTACTAAAGTAAACCAGACGTGACTAATTTAATTGTTCTTAATTGTTAAATAAATAGGAGGCCATAGTAGTCAATTAAATCAAGGCAGTTTGGCCTTGGCGTCATTTATTTCAACCATTTTTAATTAAACTTTAACATTTTTTTAATTTTGATTGGCTGATTTACTGGCACTAAATTGCTATTGGTTACTTGCTTCTTAATTATATTTTCGGAAAAAATAAGCCAGCCACATTTGTTTTGCTTGTAACTTTATAAATAATTAATTAGTTGCCACAGATTATTTTCCCAGCTTTTTTCTATGCTAATTTTTTTTAAATACTTATTAAAAACAATGAAATGCTGATATAACTTATGTTTTGGCTTAAATATGTAAGCTCGAACAGTTCATTAAAGAGGTGAAGCTCCTAAGCTTGATTTTATATCTGGAAAATGCGAACAAAACTACTGAAATACTTTTTAGAACAAATAAATGACTGAGACTAAAAAAAACTTTAAAGTGAGCATATCTTGTTAATGGTACGATCGATTTACAAAAAATTCTTAGGATGTAGAGCTTAATATTAACAATTTATTGATATCAATATTGTCTAATTCAACCGTACCGTTAAAGAGAAATGTCGATCTAAAAATTTTTTTCAGTTTTCAATAATTTTTGAACTGGAAAAATTTTTTAGCATTACTTTTAAAAATAAAATTACAATAAAAGAAATTACGATCAACACAAAATATCAGTCTCATTTCATTTTTTGACAATATGTAATTTGAGAATTTCATCAATTCTGTTAAAAAATTAAATTTTTTTCCTCTTTATTGGTTTTTGTAAATTTGACAGAATTTTTTATACTCAATATTTTAATTTTTGTAAATTTTTAAATCCATCACAAGCTCAGAAATTTCAGCAATAGAAACCAAAAAAAAAGTTTTTCCACAAACGAGAAAATTTAGTTATAATTAAGGAAAGTGGTTTTTTTGTAACATAAAATTATACTAATAATGCATTTTAACCATTTTCACGAAACTAAAATTGCAGTTTCCTTTGGCAAAAAATATATATTAACGAAACTTCTGTATTGAAACCAACCGAATTCTTCTAAGTGTTGCGCTGGAAGCACTTTGACGGGCGCGGTTAAAAAAAACAGCTTTAAAACATGAGGTTTTTTAAAAGCAAAGAGAAAAACTTTAAAGTGAGAAGACCACAAGTGTTTCCACTTCTTCCTTATCATTAATCATCTACTGAAGCAGACGGCTTATCTTATCTTTCGGTTTAAAAACGAGGATTAATTGTTTAAACCCTGCTCCCCACCTTCCGTCGCTTGTGGTTTTGCTTATGAAGGTGCTGAGGGTTTTTTTTTAATTTGCTTACAGCAGGATACGCAAGACCAAAAAATTAGCACTAATAGCGCAACTAAAATGCTACGTATAAAAACTACATTGATTAATTATCATTATATCATGATATAGTGTTTCCGTCGGAACATGATCTCTCGATTTTGAGTCACCAGTCACCATACGTGCGTTTTGTCACTTACCACGGCCACTTGTAATAGATACTTTTAATTCAATACAAAGAATTTGAATACGAACTTATAATTGAATCATATGCGTTTACAATCTTACATGCAAACTAAAAAAATAACAACGAACAAATTTATTAAAAACTTTTTCTTGTTGTTTTTTTAAAAATACAAATTTTAAAAAAATATATATTATACCGAGCTATTTTTTAAAAATACAAATTTTAAAAAATATATATTATACCGAGCTATTTTTTAAAAATACAAATTTTAAAAAATATATATTATACCGAGCTATTTTTTAAAAATACAAATTTTAAAAAATATATATTATACCGAGCTATTTTTTAAAAATACAAATTTTAAAAAATATATATTATACCGAGCTATTTTTTAAAAATACAAATTTTAAAAAATATATATTATACCGAGCTATTTTTTAAAAATACAAATTTTAAAAAATATATATTATACCGAGCTATTTTTTAAAAATACAAATTTTAAAAAATATATATTATACCGAGCTATTTTTTAAAAATACAAATTTTAAAAAAATATATATTTATACCAAGCTATGTGTTTTCTTTGCTTCAGTTTGTTAAATTTCTGGATGGAGCAAATTAGTCATAGAAAATTATGATATTTTTCACAAAATCTAACTTAAACTGAATAAACATGGCGGCAATTAAAAGTTTGTTACAAAAGTTACATTTGAGCAAACTTTGTTCAGCATTAAAAGCCACAACCAGAATTATGACGATATTATAATCACTTTCAGCCCATAAAAGCTGGATAAGAAAATCATTTTTACGCATTTTTACACGCGCCCAGATATAACCACGCCCCCTATTATCCGGGATTTGAGGTTCCTAAAAAATTGACGTGTAAATGCAAATTTTAAAAGCAAGAACTGCTGAGCTAAAAATTATATTTTTAGGAAAACAAAATTTTAAAACGATCACTAGAAGTAAAATATCATAATAAGACGATTAAAATTCAAAGTTATCAAAGTATTTGTTGTAGTCTAAATATTTAAATTCATGATAATTGATCAAAATAAATAATTGTTTCGTAAAAAAACCAAAACTGTCGTTTAAATGCCACGTCAGTATTTAAGTAAACTAATTTATCATTCTTATCATATTCTATTAATAAAAAATTTCTCTGCATATTAATTTTGATCTTTTTAGTGTCATAAATTATATTTAGTGTAAACGTATACTCGAATGAATAATTTATATTGGAAATAAATTCGTATGTTAATGATTTTTAATTATACAGCTTAATAACACCTTTATTTAAAATCACTTTAATTCTGCAAAATATTAAAAAACTTGTTGGTTTTTCTATTTGTGTGATTTTTGCCTTTCTTTATGAATGTGAAGTGTTTTTTTTATCAATTACAAGCAAATTTCGCCTGGGTATTTAAACGATTTTCAAAATTAGTGTAAATAATCATTTTTCTAACTAAATACAGAAATATTTACATTAAAGACTAAAGGAATTTATTTTGGCTGATATTTTACAAATACCAAAAAAAACATGAAAGAACCGATTAAGTTTGTGCAATTATGCCTTACTGATATTTTGTAAAATTAATTAAAAAAACGGATTTTTTGGATCCTTTCTTTTCTCAAAATATAAGAGTACAATCGGGTAATATAATATAAAATCGCTGAGTAAAAAAAGTAGGTATTTGGTTTTCGCACTGCACTGTTGCAGGCTTAGTTTTGGCACTACATTGTTCAAAACGGGTATTTTAAATATTTTAGAGCACCAAATTGCAATTAGTTACCAAAAAAATTAGAAAAATAAATAAAATTTTGTAGAAGCAAAACGAACAATAAAGGTGAAAAAAGCTTAAGTTTAAGATTTTGTCAAGTTCTTGAAATTATTTTAAATAACTAAAATCATTTTTTGAAAAATTCAGTCGATAAAATATGCGGAATTTTAAAAAATGGCGCTTTCTTCCTACTAAGTATAAAATAAATAATTATTTTAGACGGATTAAAAATTTATCTAAATGTTTTCAAATTAAAAAAGTGATATTTGGAAAATAACACTGAATAAAAAAAATACCAAAGACGAAATTAAAAAGACCATCAGTTATATATCCATCAGTTGTTTCAAAATTTTCCTTAATAAAGAAGGTTACCTCTTTGTTTTGTTGTACGTGAGTCGTATTTCCCAGTCCCCAGCCTCAATTGATACGATATGCTGAGAAAACAACAAGAAAAAAACAGGACGAATTATTTCGCAACATTCAACTCATTACGGTTTGAACTTATTCATTTGGCTGTTGGTAAATAATATACACCATCTTCATTCTAATATTTTTTAACTCTTAAGGCTGGTTCATACTTATGTAAAAACGTCCTTTGGACTTTGTCCAAAGGACCAACACAGCGTATAAACGTATGTAAAAGTGTCCTTTGGACTTTGTCCAAGGGACGTTTTTACATAAGTATGAACCAGCCTTTACTTATTTTTTCTAAAAATAAGGTAGGTTTTGATGCTTCTATACTTGTTTGACATTATTTTAATAATTTAATTTGTACAATGGCGCATCACTTGTTTCTTGTTTTTCGTCCCTCTATCTAGTATGAAAATATTTTGCAAATTTTATTTATTTATTTATAAAATCCAACACATATTTTGTAATTTTATCCTGCAAACTTTTACCGCACCTAAAGCATGCTATATTTTCTATTTAAGAAAAGTAAAAAAAGAATTTATCTCAAATTGACCAAAGCATTGATATCGTGAAAAATAGTAAACAAAAATAAAAAAGCATAAAACGCCCGGAAAACATTTGTAACAATAAAAACGATACGGAAGCGAATAACCCCCCTCTAATTGCCGACAACTTACGTGTTCCCCCTAGATTAAAGATGAACCGCTACAAACGGAACGAGAAATTTATATCTTCTCCATCGATAGAAACTGAAAGTTTATGAGTTAAATGCGTGTCTTTTCCGCGTCCCCTGCTCACTGATCACAACAACACGACGTCTTTTAATTTATATTTCATCTTAAATTTTTTTCCAATTATGCAAGAAAAAAAAACTCGGAAAATATAATCATTTTCTGCTAAAATCCTGTTTTTGGACAAAAAAGAATAAAAGAAATGAAAATAAAAAAAATGATTTAAAACAAAAAAACTTGTTAAACTTTTAGAAATGATCAGCTATGGGATTATGAAACTCGTAAAAAACCAATTAGTGAAATTCTCGAACGTACCCTTAACAGATCGTTAAAATTTTTCCTAGAAAAAAAATATTTAATCGATTAACCCTTACCATTTGCTTCTGCGTAAAAGAATGTCTTAGTCTGACAAACTTTATTAAAAAAGAGGTTTTAGAAGTTTAAATAATTAAGTTGAAGAAAACTCCTAACAGTCATTCAAGCTAGTTGCTTAGCATACTAAGCCTTTGAGTCATTTTTCTAGATTAAACCGAATTTTTGTTTTAAGTTACATTTAATAAGGTATGGTTCACCTTTTTTTGTAATCTGTTTTTGC
>JASAMX010003869.1:0-25157 GCA_030248175.1 Microlaimidae sp. YZB2_3 | reverse complement strand
TTGTAGTTGTACTTCGTTCAGTTACGTATTGCTCCCTTCGCAAAAATCGCATGAATCGGGCGACAAAAAAGACCAAAACACATGAAAGAAGAAAATATAGGCCGTAAATGGCTGAGGAATTGACACTTGCGTTTTTTAAAACTTCATATTGGGAAAGTCTAAAACAAAAAAATATATAGGTATAATTACAAAAATTTGAAAAAATTGCCCCCTGTAAGTGATTTTACAAGAATAAAGGAATATGAAAAAATGTGAGTGCTAATATAAGCTAAACATTTTTTCTTTAAATAAAAATTCCGAAGTCTTGTGACCATAGAAAACCATTCCATATATCGTGTTTAGTTTAAATTGAGTTTTAGTTTTTATGAGAAGGAAAAATATACAAACAGAAATACAAACGCACACACCCTAACAATAACACAAACAAACATACACACACGTCATAAGATAGTTTTCGCTTGATGTTTTGTGGATAAATTCCACTTGCTGTTTTGTTGATTTCCAAATAAAACTCTGATTAATAACCCCCGATAGTTTTTTGTCTTCGGTAGGACACTTCTTTCAAAATCCGGTTTATACTGGTTATATTTGAGGGTGGTCTATGTTTTTTTAAAATAATAAATCTTTTAAACAAATGATTACGTCTGTCTGTAAAAACATTTAAATGCTAAAAAAGGGAAAGACGGACATCAATTACAAAATATCTAAAAGAAATCCCGCAGAAAATACGTAGAAATTTTAAAAAAATGTATACATACAAAATAAAAACTGTAAATATAAACAACTTTAAATGGAGAATCACGACAGTTAATTCAATGTACACAAAAGTCTCGAGAAGAATTGAAAATAATTTGTATCAGACCGGAAAAAATGAAAAAGAACTAAGTATTTACAACCAGCTGTTTATTTTAGAATAAATGTTTTATGTTTAATTGTTATTTTCATGTATTATGATCTTGTTTTTGTTTGTTAACCAAAGTCATATACAAATTATTTTTAAATCTTTTCAAGACCTTTGTGTACATTGAATTAACTGTCGTGATTCTCCATTAAAAACGGATAAATAATTTAGGTAGAAGAGATTCCAAGTTTATCATTGTTCATTTTTTTATTCTTAAAAGTACAAAATTATGAGCAAACGCAGAAATGTTTGAATCATACTTATCAGAAATGAATAATACAAACCATAAAAAATATATTGTGTCATTTCTGATTTCCAAACAGTCCTGATGTCCAAATTTCAATTTTTATATCATGATAGATGGGTTTCACGTCAAAATGTATTGAATCCTGCTAGTTTAGTCCTAGTGACAAATAAAGGAAATTCACAACTTTTTTGGCTGCTTCACAAATATATTAAAAACAAAATTAAAAACCGGTATGATTTAAAGGTGCAGTATACTAATTTATGGTTATTTTATTTTGCGTTTTAATTTATATTAATCGATGTATCACACTGAGAAAACAATATTACACCAAAAATTAATTTCCAACGGTTAACAAGTTATTAACAAGAATACTACTTGGTTATTTTCAATGTTGTTTTTATACACCATTTTTCAAAAGAAAACATTTTTATTGGACGGATATTAATACAACTTTATAAAAATCATGCTGAGGTGTTTTAATTTAATTATTAATTTGTGTTTTATAGTTGGTGTGTTTTTTGTTTGCTATTATTCCGGTATTATTTATTAGCTAGTAAAAGTTTTACTTTTAAAAAAAATTAGCTGCTTATAAAAATATATTTCACTTCTTTAAATTTTAAATTTTGCAATTATTTAAAATGTTCTAATTCTAAACCACATCGTAAACCAAAGACCGAACGTTATTTTTGGAATATGATATTTTTAAAATGACATTAATATTCGAATACTTTTCGTAATTGAACTAAATTTAAAATTTAAGTTTTTTGTACCTTAGCATAAATTCTTTGAAGGCTTCTTAATATTCGTTCAGTAGAAATGTTTTGTTTTGAAAAATGGTGTATAAAAACACATTGGCAATAACCAATTGGTATTCTTGTTATTAACTTGTTAACTGTTGAGAATTACTGTTTGGTGTGATACAATTTATTTTTCAGTGTGACCTGTGTAGCGTGGGGCCCCGCCGAACCCTACTCCCGTGGTTATTTCGGTCTGGTTTATTTGCGGGTGGTTCATTTGGGTGCTTCTTTTTGTAAATGTTGTTTTAATAATAGTAATGTGTGAAATGAGTGTATTTTGTTAATTTTGTTCAGTTGTGTAAAAATACTCAATTCGGTTCCTAAAAATGAAGTGACAATCTACTTTTTTGTACACTATGGTCACTCCACACTTCTAGTTCCACATGAATAGAAGTGCGGAGTGTGGTGCTGTGTGGTAAAGGTGCGCGTTTAAAAATGGTGGTTATTTACGTGGATACCGCTAATTGGTTAAAGGGGCAAAAAGCAATAACCAAAGAAGAGAACACACGCTCATTGGGCGGGAAGCTTGGTTAACTGGTCCTAATTGGTCGTAGTTCGCGGGCTTTAGTCCTTTGCAACCAACGTAATTTTAGCACTAGTAAAAAATAAGGTTTGGTATAAAGGTGGTAGTTTGTTATTCTGGTGCGGTTGTTAAAGTTTAATCTGCAAGGTTTTTAATAAAAGTGGTTAAAGTTAAGCTAAACCTTACTTGGTGGTTAGTCGTTGAAGTAGTGTAAATAAAGTAACTTTTGCTTGTTCACCACCGCTAACCGTTTGTCACGGCAAATGGCAGGTTGTTATGATCGTTTTGTTATGGGATTTCGCACCAACAATTTTGTTTTGGTCGACCAATGGACCAAGCTTGTGTTCACTCCTTTGGGCTTTTGGTTTGTGACTACCTTCATGTAACTCCTACCTCTTGGAATTTTATCCCCATCCTGCCTTAAACCCAGATAGCAACGTGCTTTGTGCAATTTTTCACTTACCTATCTACCCCGACAGGGAGGCGTACGTTGTGACTCCGCCTTCACAATAATTGAACGTTTTCCGGGAACAACACGGAGTTTTTATATATTTTTTTTGGAATAAGTTTATCTACTAAAAAGTTTATAAATTTTTAAAACGTTGAAAATGTTGATATGTTCGGTAAATCAAAAAGGTTTTAAATAGTTCGTTATCTCACCAACGCCTGTAACCTCCACCCCCTTTGGGTGCGTTTTTGATAAAGTTTTTAAAAAAGGGTATTTGTTTAACGGGTATATTTTTGAAAAGTAAATATATATATATGTAAACGTGTTCTTATTTTAGTTAATTGAACTATCTGTCATGTGTATGTGTTTTATAAATTTTGTCAATATGTTATTGTACTGTTTTTGCAGGTTTTTCGAGTGAACGGGTAGCCGTTGGTATTCACTAGACCCACTTCTATATACCGTCTTCACTCCAAAATCCTGTCGTTTGCAAAATCTTTATAATCGTTTAATCACCGGTAACCAACCCCAAAACAATCTCGCAAAACTAGCAACAAGCTATGTTGTGTTTTATTTTTCTGGCAAAGCTTTAATAAAGTCTTCGGCGCTTCATGTCGCATTTATATACTGTTTTCATATTTCTGGAGTCTGGCCCCCTCCTTTCGAAAATCCTGGCACAGGCCCTGGTCGCAAATATGTGTAAAAAGTAAGTCACAAAGTAAGTAAAAAGTTCACAAACTAAGCACAGTTACTAAATAAAATAACATCGTAAAAATACATAAAAAATGAATCACAAAGGTGTCACTTTAATAGCCGCCTGCGGGCCGCTGACCCCAGTCCACGTCCGTACCTAAAGCCCACCCAAATTATTTGTCACGAAGCACGTTGGGACTTGCCTATTGCTCTATCGTCGCTATACCTGGCTAAATTTTACCGGCGGTAATTTTAAAATAAACTAAATTATAATAATTAAAACTTTTCTGCACGCACGACACGCGAAGGGATTAAACCGCCCAACAAGTGTAGCAGACAGTTCCGGCCACCCTTACCGTTTGTCACTACACCTGATACATTGATTAGTATTAATTAAACAGCAATAAAAATACACCATGGATTAGTATACTGCACTTTTAAGGCAAATTAATATTAAAAAAATGGAACCAATTTATATTTTACTTTTGAGCGATTTGATATGATAAACCATGCGTTAGGGCTGACAACGCCATTTCCAAAGGCTTAATGATCAGAAAAATCATTGCTTGCTGAGCCCGACCGGATCTAATGGCAGAAACAAGAAATGCAATACAGACACAGTTTAAGACCACGAAAACAAAATTGCACAACCCAAGATAATCAGGGATATCTAAAAAAAAGTTTCTGTTAAAAGGTGCAGTTCTAAATTATGGGGTTTTTAAAGCCCAAAACATACTTGGCCTTGTATCCTAAGGACAAAAACCAAAAATTTGATTTTCTAAAAAAGTACCAAAAACACTTTAAAATCATTTAATTTTTTTATCAAATTTTCCCAGAGATTTCGACAGGGAATAAATTTGTGCCGCGATTCTTAATATTAAAAGTGGAATAACTCACACTTACGGTCACAGAAAGAATAAAACACTCTTCGTCCAGGACATTAATTAAATTGTTATACCTTAGTTTAAAGTACTTGTTTGAAAAGGTTAGGAAACCTTGGTTAAATTTTTTATAATTTTCGATTATCGGTGGATCTCGATTGTGTTTTAAACTTTGAAACTAAGCTTAAACTGAACTTAAATTTTTTCCTTATATTTGTTCTGTTGGTCAATATATTATTATAGATTGTTTTGAAACTACTAAATAGTTTCATGTTTTTCAATAATTTTTTTTTAAATTTTAAAATGGTTATTAATATTTTCAAACTGGCATTTATTACAGCTACTAATTACTTTTCTAATCTATTTAATTTATTTTTAAAACAATTTTAAACAGCTCTAGTACTGTTAAAATTATTTTTTATTGATTTTTTAAATTACTAGCTTTAGAACTAATAACACTATCAAATTTAACACTTCAATTTCAGCTTAATTGATAGATTTCTGTCTGTTTCTAAAAAACTATTTTTGTATTTGTAAAAAAACTTTAAAATGTTAAACTGTAACCTGTTCCCGTTTGCTGACAAATGACTAACAATTTTTTCGTATATTTGCAAAGAACTTTCTTAAAAAATGCATCAATGTTTCTATATATTCTTTTTTTTCAAAATTCAACGACATTTGCCACAAGCATTTTTTGTAAAAAAATACCTATATTTGATTTAATAACAATAAAAACAACCTCAATTAACGGGTTTTGACGTAAAAAGAAAATAGACTTTTTTGGCTTTCTTCAAGTATAAACCACTCAATTACATGGACTACTATACTACTATACTTAATATAGCCGAACTAATAGTTTAAAACCGTTATTTTTCATGCAAATTATTGTGATAATATTCATAAGTAACTACTAAGCAACCTAAGCAAAACCTCAAAATTTAAGCTAAATTTAAACTTTAGTTTGATTTTAAGGTTTTGCTTAGGCTGCTTAGGGGAACTAAGGTCTACAGTCCACGATGAGTTTTATCATTATACTTATGAGTTTTATCATTATAAAATTTTTAAGTTTACGTGTTTTTCTTGAGATTTATAAAAAACTATTTTAATTTAATTACTTTTACTTTAAAAATAACGGTTTTGAACTATTAGTTCGTCTATACTTAAAGTAGTCCATGTAATTGAGTAAGTTATACTTGAAAAAAAAAATTTTTTTTAACTCGGTAAAAAAGGACGGGGAGTTTCATTTGACGAGGCAGGTTTTTACCTGTCTTCTACTTACCTACATTCAAAATTTTGCTGCTTCTAACCTGCCTTAAGGCTGGTTCATACTTATGACAAAACATCCTTTGGACAAAGTCCAAAGGACAATTTTAGAAAAGCCAAAACGTCCTTTGGACTTACACGTTGCCCTTTGGACTTTGTCTTTTAGACAAAGTCCAAAGGACGTTTTTACGCTGTATTTGTCCAAAGGACGTTTTGTCATAAGTATGAGCCAACCTTTACACCTGCCTCTTTCCTTATTTCATTTTAAATTTACCTGCCTCCTAACATGCATATGCTTTAACATGAGAGCTTGTCCCGAATTTCTCCCATGTAACTGCCTTCGAGGCAATTTTGGTAGCCTCAACTCTGCCCCTAAACTACTCTCGAGATAGGTTTTGCTGTCTCCTATCTGCTTCCAACCTACCGGAGGCAGTTGTAAGAGCAAAATTTACTTGGTTAATACTAATACTGGTATTTATAAAATTTGGGACCAAGTCTAATTTAAATGGGTTCGTTTTTGTTTGGCGGGAAAACTTTAAACCCAGTTCATTTTTATATTCCTTTTATTTTTTTATATTTTTATCGCTCGTGCGCGAGTGTGTGTTTGTGTGCATGTGTGTGTTTTACGTTCTGTGAAAATTTATGTGTATGTGTGTTTGTGCGCTCATTTATGAATGCACATGCACATGTGTCTGTATGTTTGTATGTGGATTTGTGAATGAACGTGCAGATGTATTATAATGTCTTAGCTTATTTTTTTTCTAAATTTAAATTTCTTCATAGACATAATTTACAATTTTCTTACTTTTTTCAAGAAAGGTTATGACTATTAAAGCAATATAGTAGACAACAAATATAACTTCCATTCCAACCGCAAATTTTGCCCCGTGCGTAGGCGAGCAGATGCAAGAGTCATCTTCGCCAAAAAAAATTGAACGCTTTCTTTCCATCGAAATGCTCTAAATTTTTTTAAATGACATTTTTATTAGATGAAATAAATAACAAGACATTTAATTAAAACTTTTAATTGAATTCATTAATAAAATTTGAGGTTACTATATATTTTTTAATTGATTTACTACTAAAATTACTGTAACTAAAAGCAATAAGGCAAGTTGGGGAATTATTCACTAAATAAAACGATGGGAAGCATATTGATAACCAATTAGACGCAAGACTTTATTGCCATTAATGACAAACCTGTATACGGGTGTCATGTTATATGGATCTTTTTTGCTAAATAAAACGCTTATGAAACGACATAATATTTTAAATTTTCACGCATTTTTTTTGAAAGATTGTTAATGAATGTATAATTTATGATGTGCCGTAAAAGGGTCTTTCAACGTTAATACGAATGTAGGAATATTTCCTAACTAAAATATTAAAAATATTACTTTACACCACTTACTGCTTTTATTAGCTCATTCTGAGCTGCAGCTTACTTGATTTTTAGTTTAAATTACTATGTAATATAATTAATGAGCCGCGGTTTTTCGCTTAAATGATCTTAGTAAGGGTTAATACATTGGTAAAATTAAACAAGACAAATAACTGACGAATACAAATTTCCTGAATCGTTGTTCCTTGAATCAAAAACAATATAATAAAACTACAATTTAATAATATTATAAGAAATTAAAGTATAATATCATTTAAATGAAAATATATTATTTGGTGTATTCAAACCGTTAATCTTAATTGGAAATCTAAAACAAAACCTCTAAGAATATCTAAACGCAAGTTTTTGCGTTTTGGTTTTTGGATATTTTGAAAAAAATTGCAAACTGGGCTTAAAAAGATTCTTCTTTCTACATGTATTTCGATTATTGAGTAATCCACATGGTAGTTTTACCATAATTAATATGTCAGTTCAGTATGCATTTAAAATGAGTTGCCACCAAAAATATCTGAGCTTATCATTATTACTCAAATAAAAGCATCTGTTTTTATTTTGTCATGTGTTGACTATTATCATTTTATTTAACTAAAAGAAAGTTTGTAATATTGTTCCATCTTACAATTTTCGTTTACAAAGTCCTTTTTTCAAGTTGCAAACCGGCTAGCCTTCTAATTTTTGCTGTAAAAACTAGTGTATTTGTAATTTAAAACATTTCAAAATGATCAAATTAGCGTTTTGGCAACAAAAAAATTTCATAATTCGATGCGTGTTGGATGTGCGCCGCCAAATCTGCCGCCAAACTACCGCCAAATAGCTGCGAAACCACAGCCATTTAAAAACTAAGGTTTTAACTCGGTTATATGTAATTAAATAATGTTAAATAAATAATGTCTCATATTTACATCTTTAAACAATTTTTTATATTACAGAAAAACTGTTAATCTTTTTTTTATTCTACAAAAAAATTGAAAACAAAACCAAGTTGTTTTTCTTCACGGAGATCTCCTTTTAAAACAGTAGCTGAGCAGACTATAGCCTATCGCGCCGTGGGGCATTTTTCTCCAGCAGCATAGCTATCGATATAAAAGCTGTTACCGATTTTCAGCGCGCGCCGCGAATATTTCAGGGCGCAATATAAGCTAATTCGGTTTTACTCGACTTTTTTACTTGACTTTTTTTAAGGCTAAGCCTATGCGTTCCTAGGCCTAAGCAAAGCCTTAAAAACAACCTAAACTTTAACAAATAGCTGCGCGATGAAAGTTTAGGTTGTTTTTCCGGCTTTGCTTAGGCTTAGTAACGCGTAAACTTAACCTAAAAAAAGTCGAATAAAACCGAGTTTATATTTATAACACATTTTAAATTTTAAAGTTCGAAAAATAAACTATGAATTAGGTAAAGTCGTCTTATTATAAATTTTTTACTTTAACGCCTTAGTTTCTAAATGGCGGCAGTTTAGCGGCAATTTGGCGGCAGATTTGGCGGCGCACATCCAACACGTAAATTCTATTGGAATAAAATACTATCTTGTTAAATTTAGAAATTAAATTTTTAAGTTGTCTCACATTAAAGTTCTCTAAGCCCAAATATTAACAGGAACATGATGGTCAAAACCCTCGATTAAAACGAAAGTTGTTTAGTGTTAAATATCTTCACAGAGTTATGAAATTATAAAATCACTTTTAGCCAATTAGCGTTTAGAAAAAATTGAGATCTCTCATTCATTGGAGATCAAATTTTTCCCAGCGCCAATTGGCTAAAGCAGCTCCTTCCACAACCATTTTCACAGAGCAAAAGTATATGACGTGATCACGAATACTATATGACATTTTGAGGGTCCTTTTAATCCTAACATGAAATCACTAATTAAAAAAAATTGATTTTACATAACTTCTTCCAAATAAAATAAAATCTTTTAAAAACGCTTAATTTAGGATATTATTTTTAGATTACTCACTTTAATTGATTTCGTGTAATAAATCAAAAAAATTAATTTTATAAAATCACCAAGAAGTTCATTTTTAATTATTTGGCATAATGGCTCAGTTGTTATATTAATTATAAAAATCCTTTTAAAATAATTTTTTTTTAAATTTTATATAGTTAAATCTTTGCTGATTATTTTTAATTATGTTGAATTATATTCGCATGGCATAAAATTTCACAATTAATTATTTCTTGTGTTTTTTCTATCGTTGTGTAAAAAAATTATTATATATATATATATATATATATATATATATTTATATATATATATATGTATATATATATATATATATATATATATATATATATATATATATATATATATATATATATATATATATATATATATATATATATATATATATATATCTGGGAATGGTCTGGGAATTATATATATATATATATAAAACGAAAACAACTGACATTACACCATTTTGGGATTTGGGGAATTGTGGGATTTAGAAGTTACACTAGTTAAAAGTGTAGATTTAGAGTCGATAAAGTCAAGACAACCTGAAACTGGAACTGAAAGCCAAAAATGTGGAACTTAGAACCATAATTGGGGAAATTGGAGCTGAAAGTAACAATCGCTTATACCTATACCTATGCCTAAGCGAAGCCTCAACCTAAGCCCTAACCAATTTTTTTCTCATGGGCTCCAAGCTCCCATTTTTTGAGGCTTGAAGTTTCCAAAAATTTCCGACAGCTTTAAGTCCTTACTTGCGGCTCTCAAGACCTCAAAAAAGTGCAGTAGACTATTTTGGGTGTATTTTTTGTTTTTTTTTTGTCACTCTGAAAAAAATTGTTAAACAGCAAAAATTCACGAACAGATAAGGATTGATTAACCAAAATCTTTTTGGTTGAAACAAAGTTTGTTTAATTTAAAACTTTTAGAAACAAAGTTGAAATTCCAAAAAGCCCAAATTTTAAATATGGTTAAATTTTAAAAAGTATAAAATAAATGGCAGCCATACAGAACATATGAATGCGGGCTGCTTTATGTTTTATAACTAATAATTGGCTTTCAGGTTCCGTTTTTTCGGCGCTTAGTGATTTTTTTAGAATTTACACACGATATAATTTTTTAAAACAAATAAACGTGTTTTTTAGTAACCTAATTTTTTTGGTAAAAAAGGTGGAACCTTCTCCGGTTAATCAAGTGTGCGTTTTTCTTTAAAAGTGTTTTTCTCTGAAAATTAGTAAAAATAAAATTTTTTAGTCATGTTTCACAGACAGGCTAATGTCTTTTTATATTATTTTTTTTAAATCGTAAATTTAAAATAGCGATCGACCCGGTTTACTTAAATTTAGCGCTCTGACCTAGGTCAAAGCGCTAAATTTAAGTAAAAATTTAACAAATAAATAAAAACAAAATATCAAATAGTTTCATAGTTATCGTATTTTGTTGACATTGAAGAATTACCGTAAATTTATTACTAATTAAAGCCTTGAACATTTTTAATAGATCTGGCCTGTAAACGTTTAGGACTATTTTATGAACTCTAAAAAGCAGTTTTTAAAAATTTTAAACTTAAAATGTTTTATTTATATGCCATAAAACAATTTAAAACGTGAGTAACTTTACAATATTATGTTAGTTCTGTAAGAAACCTTTTGTCTTAAATTTTTAAATAAAATTAAAATTAAATAAAATTAAAGGTTTTCATGTTTTGCTAATTATTATATGAATAAACTGATTTTTAGGCTAATATTTAAGCAATTAAAACTACAAAAATAAATTCTAATTAGATAAAATAATTAAGACAGGTGTAAAATTCCAGCGTGACTCAAAAATAAGGTGGTGCTGGAATTTTACCAAAAAACACATTCGACGCCTAGCATATCTGTTTAAAATTATTCGGTAATTATAATAAGAAATGTGATCGTCGCATTGCAAGTTTTTTTACGGGGTTTTCTTATTAAACCCAAATTAACGACCAAAAAAACTTGTATTGAAAAGGTACCATAAATTTTACCTACGTCCTGATCGTCTATTAAACCGAATTTAATGAATTTTTACGACATAAATCTCCGGTTTTTACAGAAAAGTGTTAGGAGGCTGGTTATTTTAAAAATAAAAACTTTAATTCTAATTATAGTTTTTAAAACGGTTTCAGACTTTTGTAATAACAAAAAGCCCTTAAGACAGAAAAAAATCTTTAAAAAAGGAAATAAAAACACCCTATCATTAATAGCTTTTGAAAACAGCTTCTAGAACTAAATCTTCGCAATATATAAACAACAAGTTGCAAGCAAATACTTTTGACATTAAAAAATTTGCTTTTTTAATTCCTGCGACAGTTTATATTTTCTCAGCGTATATAAATACCTACTCCAAGAATAACTTTGTTAACAAATGAATTACTCTTGACTTTGCCAATATGTCTTTAAAAGAGTATAATATAGTTTAAATATAATAAACAGATGTGCAATGTCAAAAAAAATCTTAAAAAAATTCCAGAACTTATTTATTGAAATTACATTATTGGTTACATTATTGGAAGTACCCTTACTTCGCATAGTTGTCAATTTACCAAGCTTTAGCAACATTTGGAGAAGGGGGAATAAACGTAATAATTCTTACAGTATCCACTTCACTAGCTTATTATTTTTTTAAATATTCATTTTAAACCCGTAAGTATCAAAATATAAAATGAGAACAGACAAACGTAACACAATATATCGTCAATTAAACCAAAAATATTATGTTTGATTTATAAGATTAATTTTGATGGTCTACTACTCCTTTAAAAAGTTGCGTACATATTTCTTATAACACAAGATTTCGTTAAACATTTTAGTTATTTAAAATCAAAATAAAAAAAATACCACGCATGACATTAATACTGCTATGTACGTAGCCACACAATAATATGTAATATAAGTCGTCACAGAAATTCCAAACTTTGTGGTTGTGATTTTACATTTAGAGAATTTTTGTTTTGCGATGAGATGTTATTACATTAGTTTATGAATCAATAAGTATGTTTTTACTTAACCCAGAAAATTCCTTGTGGTTATATTATTCTTTTAAGCGTCACCATTATAACGTTATAATTTTGACTCATCGTGGAAAAAGTATTTAATCACGTTAATTGGCATGCTCTGTTATGCGCAGTTAACAATTATGACTTCACGGAATTTTATGGGTTAGCTAAAAAAAATTTTATTTTAATGGAGGACGATTATTCAAATTTATTTCTGTATATTAACAAGGATTTTTAACACTATAAACACAGATAACACAATAAAAAACAACGTACCAGATTAAAAACGATTTATAGATCCAACTGTTTTTGATACCCCTGAATAAAATGAAATCATTGCGATGTTTTTTCGACAAACGGTAGAAACTTTTGGCAAAATATATCCAAAATTATTATTAAAAGTATTCCAAAATTTTAATTATTGGAGAGGCAGATGGAGTTATGGCATGTCTGACGAAGAAAAAAACACGGAATTTAGGAGTTTTGAGACCATAATTGAGATCAGAAAAATTAAGAGTTGTCGCAGGCATCTAAACAAATTAGGTTAAGTATAGGAATTAAACGCGGTTAGAAAGGCCAAAGTTTTCGAAAGTCAAATCTTAAAAAATAAATTTTAAGTGATTTAATGGCATATTTTGTATTTAAAAGCCTAATTTTGTTTTTGGTGAAAACGTTAAAGTTACTAAAAACAACTCTAAGCTTACACGAAACGTACATTTATAAAATAATTTTTATATTTTTTCTTTAAATACTCTGCTTCAATTAATACGTATCATTCGGTGCCTTGAATAATTTTTAATATATTCAGTTAATATTTTCTTATATTTTTATGTTATATTTTTGACCGTTGACATTTTCGATACGTAGCCCAATATAATGTGGACAAGTATTACAGAAATTGTATAATAATGCTAAAATATAAATATATTACATTACAAAGATATCAAAGTAAAACATTACCAAAGTTTTGTTTTACAAATTGCTTTTATTATACAATACCAAAGTTTCAACCTACCACCTCAGTTCAATCTACCAAAATTTTGAGCTCATCTATAGAAAAACAACACTCAAAGTGCTATTCAGCCCTATTCATATTTTGTTCGTATTAGTGATATTCTCTGTAGTTTCAGAAACGCTTCGACTCTAATATTGAGAAATTGGAGCTTCAAAACAGGATCTTGGAACCATCTGTTTAAAGTTGTTTTACACCTTCTCGGTCGTGTTACATTTATTTTGTTCATGCATTCATTCATATTGAGCACTGCATTTGATTTGTAGAAGTTGAAGATGCAAATAGAAAACTTAGAACCGACAGTTTGAAAGTGCTGAAGCCTAAACCTAAAGCAGTTTTTTGGAACTAACGCTCCGAGTGTTCTCAAAAGTTTTTGCGACGGTTCCAGGTTGCATGATTGGTTACGGCTTTGAAAAGCCTGAAGCTGCCATTTTGAAACCCCATCTCAATGTAAGTAAAAAAAGGACTGACCACTCCAAAAGTTGTCTTTCGGTGTCCTGAATCGAGCGGGAATTAAAAAGGTTTAAACCTTAGCCTAAGCCCACATAAAGCCAGGGTTTGTTATTTAGGTATCTAAACTCCTATTTGTGTGGGTCCAAAGTTCGCATAATTTGAGGGGAATTCTAAACTTTTCTACATCGTTTTAACGTTGTGATTGATAAAAAACATTTTTTTAAAATTTAAATCGAAACCGAAAATTGGAGCTAAACTGTTATATTGTTAACATACAACTCAGCAATGGTGAGTTATAATCGCAAAAGCTTCGGAATTGTTCGCTAATATATATCTTTTTTGTAAAAAGTACAAACACCGACTCGCCAATTAGACAAATCAGAGGGTTTAAACAGTTTACAAAAAAGTATTTTTAATTGGTAGAAACTATAAAATTAACTTACAAAAAATTATTTCCAAGCAGATTGATATAAATTTTTAATTAAAAAGGGGGAAAACATATCTTTTTTTTTAAATTTAGGCTGAATAAAATTTAAAAAAAAAGAATTTTCTGTTAAATCAATAACTCGGATAGTTAATTATAAGAAAAAGGTAATGTGTCAAACACATTTTTAAAAAAAAGGAAATCTGGTTTCTCATTGGGTTAGTTCAACTCTTAATTTGTTACAAATTTGCAATACAGGGGTTTAAACTGAAAAATTATGTTAGGCAGTAATCGTTTCACACAGTTTACACGCAAATGCGCGTTTACAGGTTTCACATTTTTTACGGACGACACGATCAAGGTCATTTCAATTGGACTAAGGCTAATTTTAAATATTTTTTTAAAATCTAGAATTTAAACTATAACTACACGTGATGTGAAATTATCAGATTTGTTTTTATGAAACGAACAACACATGATTTTTCAACTGCTTGCTTACACTTTTTATTTTTTGAAAAAGCTTCTGAAAAAGTGTTTTAGTTTAGTACTACTAACTTATAATAGTTTTATATTTTTTATCATTTATTTGTTTAGGGCAAAAGTTACATAATGGTAACAGACTTACAATACAAAAATATCAAAACACAAAATAAACTGAAGAAAAAAATGCATATGAATAAATACCCAGCGAAAAAAACTGCTAATTACTCACATGTATTTAAAAAATACAGGTTAATTTATTTACATTACAAAAAATACAATAGAAATTTCAAAAATCATGGGTGGCGCGGGAGCGATAGCCCCGTGGCGCCGCGCCAACCATAATTAGAGAACGTGGGTAAATTTTGAAATTCAGAACCTTCTTCTTCTTCTTCTTCTTTTTCTTCTTCTTATTATTGTTATTCCAACGCCCCATCCTTAAAATCGATATTCCTCATTCGTTACTGATTCATCAAAAATAAAAATGGGCTCATAAGAAAAAAGAAGGAATTACGCAACTTTCTTAGGAAGCACGTTTTTGATTTAGGTCCTTGTTGTCGATTTATTGATCAAAATAAAAATTTGAAAAATAGACAAATAAAAACTCCCAACCGCACAATAACAGCCTTTTGGCAACAATAAGGATTGTACAGAGCAGACAACCAACATCGCCTCATGAAAACCGCACAAAAAAAGCAGACTGGTTTTAATTGGTGGCAGAAACGGAACAAGTTCCCAGCGCCATCTGCTTCAACCGCGCGGAAATCGGCGAAAACAAAATAGTACTTTTTTTAATTTTTGCTTTACTGATGACAAAATTAATTCGAAGTTTTATTTATTAAAAAAAATAATAAGCGTCGGTAGCGCGGGAGCGCCACGCGCCGGTAGATAATCATCGGTGGTGCGGGGGTGCCACACTGCAATTTAACCCACCGCACCGCGCCAACTATACTTAGAAAACCTGAGTAAATTTTGTAATTTATGTTCATCATCTTTTTTTTTATTATTATTTTTACTTTAGAATTATAATTGCAATCATTGGCGCACGGCATCGCGCCAACTATATTTAGAGAACGTAGGTAAACTTTGTCTGGAGCGCCACTGCACCGCACTAGCTATAATTAAACAACGTGGGTAAATTTCGTAATTTAAATTCATCATTTTCTTCTTATTATGTTTTATTTAAAAAAGTATATCTCGGCAATGGAATGATTATAAACATATGTCATTGCGCAGCTAAAACTATAGTTTATTAGGCTATTTTTTAAATTAATTTAAAAAAAAGTGGTAGACTAGCCTTGAAAAATGCTCTAAGAATAGAGCAGGAAAAAGGGGCGATTTTTCCCCGGGCGCATGTTTAGACAGAAAAGATGTGGACTAGTCTGAGATGGACATTATGTGGACTATAGAAAATTTGCATTTGGTTTGGGCAGCTGCTCACTAAACAAAAATTTCTACCATATGATAATGATTTGTTTATACATTGATCTAATCACACAGCACTGTTGCATTTTTTTTTAGTTTGATGAAATGTCAGTTGAAAAAATTATACTCACAGCAATCTTTCACAAGCGCGAAATCGCCACTTTTTCAATTTGAAGGTTATATTTGTATGTGTAAGAAACAACTATAAATTTGAAAAAGTGGCGATTTCGCGCTTGTCAAAGATTGCTGTGAGTATAATTTTTTCAATTGACATTTCATCAAACTAAAAAAAATGCAACAGTGCTGTGTGATTAGATCAATGTATATACAAATCATTATCAAATGGTAGAAATTTTTATGTAGTGAGCAGCTGCCCAAACCAAATGCAAATTTTCTATAGTCCACATAATGTCCATCTCAGACTAAAGTTAAATTCTATCAGGGTGAAAATAGATGAGTGGTAAAGTAACCACTCGTTTTTTTGAGAAAATATCACGTGCAGAGAAACACATGACGTAACTAAATAATAATTGGTTACATAACTACTGAAAACTTTTTTAAATTTTCCCGCTCGCAAGTTTATTGTTTATTTCTTCCTGACGGAGAGCGGTTACGCCCTTGATTTCAGCCTGGAAGTCTTTAGCTTTAGTCCACATCTTTTCTGTCTAAACATACGCCCGGGGAAAAATCGCCCCTTTTTCCTGCTCTATTCTTAGATCATTTTTCAAGGCTAGTATAAAACTAAAAAAAAAACAAATATGTAGAAACTAATATTAGCATTATTAATTGATACCTCGTTAGTGAAGCTGTATTTAATACAACATTACACTGTTATATTTGTTATATCGATACGCCGTTATTCAAGGTGACACAAACAAAAAAAAATACTAAAAAAGTTTATTTATTAAAATTTAATGTAAAAGACAAAAAAATAAACAAAATCAGATGAGAACAAATTTCACAAAATGTCTAGACGATTAGAAAAGCAAGTTTTTGGTGAATTTAATCTTACAAACATTTTTATTATTAGAAACAATTTTACGTGTGCAAGGTAATAAAAAGAGAAAAACTTTTTGATAGAAGCATCAACAATGTGGTACGTACAAAATGTACGAAGTGGGAAATCGATGTCGAAAGTAAAAAAAAGGTTTGGGTTCGGTTTAGATTTAGGCTTAGAGATTAGAGCTTAGAGTTTTAGCGATTTCCAACATTCGGCTCCAAGTTTCCCACTTAAAGCTTTAATTTTTTTAGTTTGGTACGGGGTCTTTAGAGTCGCAAGCATGAAACTTTTAGCTATTGGAAAATTATGGGAACTTGGAGCCACGAGCAATGGGAATTTTGAGCCTCTAAAAAAAAGAAAAAAATGGTATGAGCTTGTATTAAGACTTCGCTTACGCTTAGGTATCAACGTTTTAGCGATTTTTACTTTCAATTCCACGAGCTTAACTTACGGCTCCAAGTTCCCCATTTACGGTTTGAAGTTCCCTCTTTAGTTTTGGCTCCAAACTACCGTTCTAAGTTTTCTCGCCTCTCTAAATAAACCACGTATGTAAAAATTTTGTAAAACATCAACACATCATTTTTTAACCTACGAGGTTCATGCTTGTCAAATTTAATTTCTCAAAGATGAATCATATAAATGACAAGTCTTTGATTTCTTGGTGAATGCAAAATCAGTGCAATGTGTCTATTGCTGTTGAATGTTCTTAGGCAAAATAAAAATGCAATATTATAATACAATAGATAACTCTTTGTCATTGTTATCGCTGCTCAGACGCAGAGTGTGTATAGCGTCTCGCTTTTTATAAAAGAGCGGCAGAAGAAGCATCGACATGTTACCGGTACGCCAAGTTTAACGTTAAGTTAGCACTTGCACTGACGCGTTCCTATTCCGCGTTTCAGACGCGCCTTTTGATATCAAAAATGGCAAATGGTTGACCTTTTGAAAAGAGTAGCTTTGATAAGATTTTCTGATAAGTAACTTTTACACTTTTTTTAAACTTTGAAGATTCGTTAATAGAAATACTTTTCCTTGTTTTTCCTGAAAATTTGCTCACGATTAGAACGATGATTCATGACGGTTTGATTTGACGGTTCGAATGCAGCAGATTCGTACGTTTTTTTCATTTAAAATTAGTTTATCTTTCTACGGATACTTCAGGATCTTGGAGTGTTGACAGTACCAACGAAAGTGATATACCAAATTTAAATATTTTTAGGGCTGACCCCCTGGGGCTAGATGGTGTTAAAAAAGTGCGCACCCTGGCCTAAAAAAAATTTTTCGAAACAACTAAAAATTAAAAATTGAGTACATAAGACGTGTTTCGATATATAATTTGCGTAAAATAATCTATTATTAACATGCTTTCAACAAGCTCTAAAAAACAACACATTTGTATTTTCGGAAGCATTTCAAGCCCTTATGGTTTCAGCAGAAAATCTCTAAATATAAATGTTTTGCAAGAAAAACTTTTTTTAAACGGTTCAAATTTTAGTCATACGTCATAATTCATGACTTTTATTGGCTCTTTGGAAATTAAAATAACATAATTCAGAAAAACACTCGAGGATTTAAACGTTTTTACACAAAAAAGCAAAACTTGGAAAATTACATTTGAAGATTTGCAAAAGATAAGAGACAAGGTATTATTTAGAAACACCCGTTGTGTTAACAAACGGGTAAACATGATTGCACGTAAGAAAAAATAGCATTTTGTAGTGGTTATATTGGGTGTTTTCGTGTTTAGATGTATAGATAAGCTGACTTAATTTTGGCCACTTTTTTTATTTTTTTGGATAAGTTTTTTTCTGGCTCTTTGAATCGAGCCAAGATTTGGTCTAAAAATCAAACGACAGCTATTTCTGTTATTCCAGGGTAAAATTTAAAAATTTTAGTTACACTTAAAAATCAGAGGAGGTTTAAACTTTCTTTTATAGGCACCTTGCACAGGAACTCCTTTTATAGGCACCTTGCACTGGAACTCGGTTTATACATGAAGTATGCAATATAAATAAGCGTCACCACAATGGATAATTACCGTATCTCCTACTTATCTCCTACTTTGATATTTAGAACTTTCACTTCAAATTCAATAAAAAACTTTTTACGCGCTTATGTATCATACGTTCGACCCATTGTGGAATACGCTTCTACAGTCTGGAACCCTTATCTGATAAAAGATCAGGAGATTATTGAACGAGTTCAACGCAACTTTACACGAAGACTATTCAAACGTTGTAAATTACGCTATGCATCTTATGAAAATAGATTAAAATTTTTAAAAATTCAAGCTCTGAGTGAGCGACGTGACATT
The DNA here is from genome assembly GCA_030248175.1 of Microlaimidae sp. YZB2_3. Taxonomy (NCBI): domain Eukaryota; kingdom Metazoa; phylum Nematoda; class Chromadorea; order Desmodorida; family Microlaimidae; species Microlaimidae sp. YZB2_3. Next base: position 5,924 of record JASAMX010003869.1, on the reverse strand, counting down.
TTTGATCTTACTGAGTGTTACAAAATACTTAATGTTAAAACAAATATTAATCCAAACGACTTTTTTACCTTTAATTTGAACCCTACCAGAGGTCATTCTTTAAAATTAAAAGTCCAAAAATCTAGAATAAACTGTCGAAAATTCTCTTTTTGTAACAGAGTTGTGTCAAAATGGATAATTCGCTTTCCGAAAATCAAATCACCGCTCCATCACTTTTTAGTTTCAAAAAAAAACGATTAAGAATGGTCCTTTTTAGTGCTTATTTACTATAAGCCTTAGGACCATTATCTAGTAAACCATGTACTTGTTACCGTATGCGCGACCGTGATTGGTTCGCTTGGTTTATACTGTGCATTGTGTTCTGTTTTCTTTTTTTTGTTGGTTTGCTGGAATAAATAATTGAATTGAAATTGAAATTGAATTTATCTTTCGTAGTATGCAGATCAACGGATTGAAAGGGCCCGAAATTTCGATTGGTTGACCTGCATACTACGAAAGATAAATAGGAGATACGGTAATTATCCATTATGGTGACGCTTATGTATATTGCATACTTCATGTATAAACCGAGTTCCAGTGCAAGGTGCCTATAGTGGTTGAAGTTAAGGCGTGTGATATTAATTTCGGCCACCCAGAAAAAAACTGGCTATAACTATTGCTAAAACGAACAATAATTATTTTAAAGGTTGCAAATTTATCCTTACGTGTTGTTTTTGGTATATATAACTTAATTTTTCCCGTTTTCAAACTTTTATAGTTAGACTTTAAATAATTATGTCAAAACCTTAAAAAACATAAGTTTTAATAACACCTGTTTTTTGAATTTTTTGGCATGAAAAAATATTTTAACATAAAATGGCCTTTGTTACACCCAGCCAACTTTAAAAAAAAACTGGTAAAAATTTTATTCCACTCTATTGATATTTTTTTAAATATTTTTAACCTAAAACAACAAAACAACAAAATCCGCCTTAATTTCGGCCACCTTTCATGATTTTAAAAAACAAAAACAAAAGTCTAAAACACAAAAAAATACATAAACCAAAATTATCAACTTTAAGGATAAACAAGACGTTACAAAACTAAAAGAGGGGTATGATTCCACAACAATCCTTGCCTATCTCTGATGTTTCACATCTGACTGCATCCCTCCGCCAAGAAAATAAACTGATTTTTTTACTGCATTTAAATACTTTTTGAGAAATTTCTTTTCTGGTTCTTTGATAGTTCAAACCTAATCATTTGGGAGTTGGATTACTCCAGTCCGCACAGCTCCGCCAAGCAAAATAACCTGACATTTTTACTGTGTTTTAATTTACTTTACATAACTTTTTGAAGCAGTGGTATTCTATATCGTAAGTATTTGGGTGGGGAAAAGGGTGGGGAAACCTCCTTGGCATTTATATTTACTATATTCACTATGATTGCATCCCTCCGCCAAAAAATACTTGACTTTTTTATGTGTTTTATTATTTTTTTTAGGAAATTTCTTCCAGTCTATTCATAAATTTTCAATATTTATTTTTTCAATTTTTTATTTCGATCAATAAATCGATAACGAGAACCTAAATGAAAAAAAGTAGTTCATAAGAAAGTTGCGTAATTTTTTCTTCTTTCCAGTGAGCCCATGTTTATTTTTTAACAATCAGTAACAAAGAAGGAATATCGATTTTAAGAATTGAGCGTAGGAATAATAATAATAATAATAAGAAGAAGAAGAAGAAGAAGAAGAAGAAGAAGAAGAAGAAGAAAAGAAGAAGTGTCTGAATTTCAAAATTTACCTACCTTCTCTGACGTTCTCAAAATTCTCTGGCGTTCTTTCATGTTCTCAAAATTTACCCTACCCTTCTTTACCCACGTGGTGCCGTGGGGCTAAATCACAACGTGGGACTCCCGCGCCACCCATGACTGGCACGGTGCTGCGGAACAACTGCATTGCCCCGTACCACTTCCGAGTCACCTATGATTAAATCACATGTAAAACTAGCCTTGAAAAAGCCTTTCCTGCTCTAATAATAGAGCAGGAAAAAGGGGCGATTTTTCCCCGGGCGTATGTTTAGACAGAAAAGATGTAGACTAGTCTGAGATGGACATTATGTGGACTATAGGAAATTTGCATTTGGTTTTGCCAGCTGCTCACTAAATAAAAATTTCTACGATATGATAATGATTTGTTTATACATTGATCTACTCACACAGCACTGTTGCATTTTTTTAGTTTGATGAAATGTCAATTGAAAAAGTCATACTCACAGCAATCTTTGACAACCGCGAAATCGCCACTTTTTCAATTAGAAGGTTATATTTGTATGTGTAAGAAACAACTATAAATTTGAAAAAGTGGCGATTTCGCGCTTGTCAAAGATTGCTGTGAGTATGATTTTTTCAATTGACATTTCATCAAACTAAAAAAAATGCAACAGTGCTGTGTGAGTAGATCAATGTATAAACAAATCATTATTATATCGTAGAAATTTTTATTTAGTGAGCAGCTGGCAAAACCAAATACAAATTTCCTATAGTCCACATAATGTCCATCTCAGACTAGTCTACATCTTTTCTGTCTAAACATACGCCCGGGGAAAAATCGCCCCTTTTTCCTGCTCTATTATTAGAGCATTTTTCAAGGCTAGTCTACCACTTTTTTTGAATTAAATTAAAAAATAGCCTAATAAACTATAGTTTTAGCTGCGCAATGACATATGTTTATAATCATTCCGTTGCCGAGATAAAATAAAAAATAATAAGAAGGAGAAGATGAATTTAAATTACAAAATTAACCCACGTTGTTTAATTATAGTTAGTGCGGTGCAGTTGCGCTCCAGACAAAGTTTACCTACGTTCTCTAAATATAATTGGCGCGATGCCGTGCGCCAATGATTGCAATTATAATTTTTAAAGTAAAAATAATAATAATAATAATAAGATGATGAACATGAATAACAAAATTTACTCACGTTGTCTAAGTATAGTTGGCGCGGTGCCGTGGGTTAAATTGCAGTTGGCACCCCGCACCACCGATGATTACCGGCGCGTGGCGCTCCCGCGCCACCGACGCTTATTATTATTTTTTAATAAATAAAACTTTGAATTAATTTTGTCATCAGTAATGCAAGAATTAAAAAAAGTACTCTGTTGTTTTTGCCGTTTTCCGCGCGGTTGAAGCAGATGGCGCTGGGAACTGGTTCCGTTTCTGCCACCAATTAAAACCCGTCTGCTATTTTTGTGCGGTTTTTATGAGGGGATGTTGGTTGTCTGCTCTGTACAATCCTTATTGTTGCCAAAAGGCTGTTATTGTGCGGTTGGGAGTTTTTATTTGTCTATTTTTCAATTTTTTTATTTTGATCAATAAATCGATAACAAGGACCTAAATGAAAAAAGTGCTTCCTAAGAAAGTTGCGTAATTCCTTCTTCTTTCTAATGAGCCCATGTTTATTTTTGATCAATCTGTAACGAATGAGGAATATCGTTTTTAAGAATGGAGCGTTGGAATAATAATAATAATAAGAAGAAGAAGAAGAAGAAGGTTCTGAATTTCAAAATTTACCCACGTTCTCTAATTATGGTTGGCGCGGCGCCACGGGACTAAATCGCCCCGTGGCGCTCCCGCGCCACCCATGATAATTATGGTTGGCGCGGCGCCACGGGGCTAAATCGCCCCGTGGCGCTCCCGCGCCACCCATGATACAATCATTTTTTTAATTTTAGTATTATTTGTGCGGCTGTCTCTACGAAAAATGCCAAAACTGGTGGCTTTTTGGAATGAAGTAGAAAGGAGGAGATATGCTCAAGTGGCTGCAACTTTGAATCTAACTTGTGCATTTCTATGCGTTTGGATTTTAATCTTTTGGTTTGCATTTGTGAACGATCCAGTAAGAATTTTAATGCTGCTGTAATTTTTCTGAAAACTATTGATGCGATGAACTGTTTTGATCCTGAAAAACATGGATTTCAGTAGGGCGGGCACAAAAATTTATCATTTAAATTTTTTTACTAAAACAACCGGAAGATCCCATTTTTAATTAAATTAACCATATGAAAATATAATTTTTTTATTACAACTTGATAACTTTTTATTATTCCCACTTTATTAAATATTTATTGTCAAATTTATAATATAGTAAGACGTTTAAAAGAAATCGAAGCAAATCAAAAATTGTTTCCATGGAAGATTTATGACTCCATATAAATTTTTATTATCAAATTCTACGTTTTGTTTAATTTTAAATACAAAGATCTTAATTATTTGAATTGAATTGAATTGAAAAACTTTATTTTTTTGACATGCAGCAATCATGAAAAAATGAAATAAATCACACAAGTTAAACAAAACACAATAAAATCATAAATAAAACATTTTTTACATACATACACATTTAAAAAAATAAAGGGAAAAAAGCCTTACGGCTACTATACACATGTTTCTATTAAATTTTTGTAAAATGATTAAAACTTAAATTTTTTACATTCTTTTTAAGAAACAAAATGTACGATTTGTTGAGGAAGCAAATTTCAATATTTAGGAGCTCTTATACTAAAAAAATTTAAAAATAACTCTTTTTTTAGCAATAGAAATTTTTAATTTTAAATTATGATCATGACAACCTTTATAGGCGTCCCATTCAAAAAAAATTGTTAAACGACAAACCATTTAACTGGTTTACAATCGAATAGCACATAAATAAATCAAACTTAATTCGCCGTTCTTCAAGATACTCAAGTTTTAAAAAACAACAGACGTTTAATATAGTTAGTACTTCGGTCAGGACCACACTTGGCAAAAAGACAACGAGTAAAGTGTCTTTGCACTCTTTCAACAGCGTCTATGCCTTTAAAAGATAAGGGGATCAAACTGGAGTACAATACTCCAGTAATTCATTGAATAGAATTGCTTTATGGGCAACTGATTGGCAGCTTAGTCTGTCTGAACATAAGTGTGAAGTGTTAAATATAAATCGCCAGGAAAATATAATTAAGATGGATTATTACTTGGAATAATAAAAATTGCCAGCAACTAATCTAGTTAAAGACCTTGGTGTTTATTTTTCTGCTGATTTAAAGTTTTGACTGTCATTGCCAAAAAATAGTTTCCAAGGCTATGAAAACAGTCAATTTAAATTTTAGATGTTTTAAATCCAATTCTATAAAAAATTATTTAACTGCATACAAAAGTTTCATATGCACGGCCTACTATTGAATATGCAAGCGTGCTCTGGAACCCCTATATGATGAAAGATAAATATATTTTGGAAAAAGTTCAACACACATTTACCGAACGAGTCTTTAAAGTTTGTAATAGAAAGATGCCAGTTACAAAAACAGATTAAATGTATTGAGATGCTCAGATGCTTTCAAAAATGCAGGAGAAGAAAATGATATGATAGTGACATATGGAGTAGCCTGAGAAATGATCTTTTAAGTTTAAAAAGTAACAAAAATACTTTGTGTTTGACACAAATCATACTAGAGGTCACTCAAAAAAAATTAAAGTTGAGCACTCTAGGATTAATTGCAGAAAATATGGTTTTTTTACAAGGAGTTTCAAAATGGATGGAATTGTCTAAATGAAAGTAAAGTGACCGTTCCTTCATTGCACTCTTTTAAGAATATCTCTATTAGAAATAAACCTGAATACAATGACTAAATGAAAAAGCTTTAGTTGTAAATTCTTTAGTCATTTTTTCTAAGTAAGTGCGGGCTTCTGTTGTGATACGTATTATTGCTCCTGCTGATTTTTTTTTTTGTTTTTGGTGTTTAAGTAATTTGTAATCCAACTGGGTTGCAATTTTCAGATAATAATACTCTATTTTGCTTGTTCCTTATTATTGCTAAAAAATAAAATCGTTGAAATCTTAAAGAAGGGTATTTTTTGTGAAACTAATAAAAAAAATTAGACTTTTTGAGATTGATAAAGATTGCTATTT
>JASAMX010003867.1:0-15158 GCA_030248175.1 Microlaimidae sp. YZB2_3 | reverse complement strand
TTATAAAAAAAAAACCTAATTACGACGTTTTCTAAGCGTTCCCTTTAACAAATAAGGCGGCTAAAACAGGAAAGCCGGCAATTCCGAGAGCCAGCTGATAGCCAGCATGCGTTCGCGCCGGTCTTCCAACCCCATTTCATTCGCTCGTTTTTCCTATTACCCTAAGTTCTACGTTTTCAAATCGTTCTCTTTCATGATAAAATAGGAAAAAGTTTTTTGTATGTTTTAAAGTTATATGTACCAAGAACAATACCTAAAGATAAATTTGAAACTTTTAAAACTTTTTATTGTTGGTTTTGGCAATAGTTATAGCCAGTTTTTTCTTGGTGGCCGAAGTTAATGGCTCGCGCCATAATTACGGCCACTATAAAAAAAAACTTTAAACCTCCACTGATCTATCTATCTATCTTAAGTGTAACATAAAATTTGTGTATCTAAACAATGTCTAAAATTTTTTTTTTGTGTTTCAAAAATACTCCGCTGTAGGCGTTTTGCACACAGTATTAGAAGTCGATTATCAATTGCTCTCAGCTGGATCCCGGTTGAAAATTGCTTTCCTTTTTAATTGGCTTTCCTATTTTATCATGAAAGAGAATGCTTTGAAAACGTAGAACTTAGGGTTATAGGAAAAACGAGTGAATGAAATGGGGTCGGAAGACCAGCGCGAGAGCCGGCGCGAACGCGTGCTAAAGTTTTTTTAATAAAAAACGTATTTTAATAAAAATCAAATATATTTTAACATCAAAACTAATTAGAAAAGTTATATTTCATTAGTTTTTAGCTATTTTCATATACTTATTGTCATTCTTGCTTAAAAACCGCATAAAAACTAGAACCAACGGGAGAGCCGGCGGGAAGACCGGCACGAAAGCATGCCACCGCGGTTCAAAAAATTATATAAAAAATAGTAAAAAAGTGTTAAAGAAAACAGTATTAAATATGCAGCGCCAACTTAATAAAATGTGCTTCTGGAGAATGAAGACCGCGTTCGGGGAATCAAGACGGCCTTATGGGGAATCAAGACCGCGTTCTGGGGAATCGAGACCAAGTTCGGGAATCGAGACAACCTTTTGGAGGGGAAATGGGAATTCGTGGCAGTTAGTAATCCGATATCCGAGGCGCAAGGCGCGCAAGTATTTTTAGGCGTACGCCTCACAATTCGCAAAAGGCACAAGTTTGGCTTGGTGTAAAAAAGGAGGGAAAATATACACCAAAATCAAATTTAAAATAAAACTACTAATTAATTTAATTAAGTATTAAAATTTATCAGCAATTGTGCCCATAAAATTAAAACCCAGCAAACGAGAGGTGTTAAGGTAGAATTTAGCCCAATTAAATTAACTCAATATAAAATAGAATCAAAATATAAGTAATTTTAAACGGCTATCTGGGTTTTACTCGACTTTTTTACTCGACTTTTATTTTTAAGGTTAAGCTTACGCGTTACTAAGTCTAAGCAAAGCCTAAAAAGGAACCTAAACTTTTGTGGCGCAGCTATTTATTAAAGTTTAGGTTATTTCTAAGGCTTCGCTTAGGCTTAGGAACGCATATGCTTAACCTTAAAAATAAAAGTCAAGTAAAAAAAGATTAGTAAAACCGAGTTAGCCTTCAAAAAGCACGAAAAATATGAAAAAAAAACCAAGAACTTTTAAACCATAGCAAACCAAAATTGATTATTAATTATTCACCATAAGTGAGCACGGTCTCAGAATCCCCAGAATCTGGATCCCCCAGAATTTCCGATAGAAACATGTTTTATTATTTAAATTGTACTAATTTTTCAAATTGGATTTTAGAAAAACGAAACATTGTTTTAATTATTACTTTTAATAATATTACAAAATATACAAAAACCTGAAGTATAAATTTTGTCACATTGTTGTATGCAAATTTAAATAAAACTAAAAAAATGGTTTTGGTGGAGAACAGAAAAAAGACCATTGTGTGTTTTACAATTTACACCCGCGTCTAAAAATACTTGCGCGCCTTGGGCTAACGGTAATTCCCATGGACCATGGACCAACTGGGACCCAACATGGACCCGCCCATGAGGGGTGAAAGACTCACTTTAACAAATCCTCAGTTAGACCATGGACTTCGATATAAGAAGGACATATCACTTTTTTTTCGTGTCCAGCTGTTGGCCTACTTTGTTTTGGCATAAAATCTCATTGAAACAACTTTAAAAAGTCGAACTTGTTTGTCATTTGCTATAATAGTTTTAGTAGAAGCTGATTCCAAAAAAAAGAATAAAGATAGGCCAGAATTAACCGTTTTTGGTTAAATAATGATTATTATAAAGGAAAATTTTGAATATTTACTGAAATTCATAAATATTTTTTTGCTAATTTTAATAAAATTTAAAACGCTTTCGGTATTAATCTTACTTTTATTTAGATGCTAATTAGAAATGGGACATCTAAAACATTTTATAATCAATATTTGAAATAAAAAACTTCCAACCAAAGTCTATAATTATACTCACATTTTATAAAAAAACATGAAAGCCTACCCATTAGTATTAACACTTATGTATCTAATTGTTAAATGGTATAGTTAAATTTTAAATTACGTACAAATACACCGGATTTGGTCTTAATTCACTGGTTCACGTCCAAAATTCATAAGAGGGGAATATCCTATATTATCCCCGAATATACAAAAATAGAATTTTATTCAGTGATACACATAAAAAGCATAATTTAGTTAAATTATTTGTATAAAAAAGTGATAAAATTTCTAATGTACATAAGATAATTTATGGAATTCCGGTGTATTTGTACGTAATTTAAAATAGTAAGTCTTTATTAACGGCTAACGGTAATTCCCATGGACCATGGACCAACTGGGACCCAACATGGACAAGTTTTTATTAACGGCTAACGGTAATTCCCATGGACCAACTGGGACGTTGGGTCCAAGTTGGTCCATGGAAATTACCGTTAGCCTGAATAGTTGCAAAATACCAACTAACGAAGTTTTCATGGAGGAAATTCAAGCGGAGCGATTTGTTAAACTGAGGATTTGTTAAAGTGAGTCTTTCACCCCTCATGGGCGGGTCCATGTTGGGTCCCAGTTGGTCCATGGTCCATGGGAATTACCGTTAGCCGCGCCTTGCGCCTCGGATTACTAACTGCCGAATTCGTTGGGGAATTAGGACTAAAAATTTTCTGAGTAAATAGGACTACTAGGGAATTGCGACAGACCCAGTAGGTAACGGGATTTTAGAGCCGGAGCGAGGGAACTTTAAAGCCGAGGGTCTTTAGAGCCGTAGTGTGGGACTTTAGAGCCGTATTGGAGGGACTTTGGAGCCGTAACATAAGTTTTGTGTTCAGAAAATTCATAAAAAATTGAGGGAATTTAGAGCCGAACTCCTAAACCTGGCTCGAGAGGCTAACTTTATTCACCTAGCAGGTTTTGCTGTTTAGGCTAAGGTGTCGCTTAGTTTTAGGCTTTTGCTTAGGCTTAGAAAAAATCTTTCTAAAGCTTTCTTTTTATCCCGCATAATGATTACCGCATTGCATAATTAGCTCCATTTGTTATGTAAATGTTTTAATATTACTTGTATATTGTTTTACTATTGTTTGCAAACGCATTTTTCATTTCGGCTCTAAAGTCCCCAAACCCGGTAGATAAACATGCTGATGTGGATGGTTTTTCTTTCGTCCAGAAAGTTTAGTATCAAATAAAAAAAGGAATAACATGTGGCTTTATAACTTCAACTGATTTTATACTGTCTTTTAGTGGATTAGACCTTGATAGCCTTGTTTTTATTTTTTAATAAACTGCATACGTCAGACAAAGTAGACAGAAACTTTTTTTTCCTATACCCAACCCAGTTTTTAAAAAATGCATTTTAATGTGGAGAATTTACATCAAGCATATATTTAAGTTTTATTAGTAAAACCATGAATATATAACACAAGAAAATGTCCACTGTGTGTACACTCAGTTTTTGACCAAAATAAGTCGCACTTTTAAATTTGTTTGCGACTTTTGCCGCAAAAATCCGACATTTTCTGCTGGTTTCCCGCGCTGCGATTTTTAACACAGTGTTGGTTTTTTCGCAGCGGAGACTGCGACTTCTTTTGCACTCTATGCTGCATTATTCGCACTACGATTATTTTCGCACTGCGAGTCTAGCTGCGCAACAAAAAATACAGACGTTGGTAGTCATTTTCAATGGAGTAAAACACTTCAAAACTTGTTTTATTTAATTTTAAAATGTTGGAAAGTTAGTTTATTTTATTGAAACTAAAAAGTTTTAACATTTTGAGGTAAAAAACGACTTTTACTCATTTAAACACAAAATTTTCGCTCCGCTTTGTTTTTATTTTTTTTGTTGTGCAGCCCGAATCGTAGTGGGAAAATAATCGCAGTGCAAGTAAAGCAGTATAGAGTGCGAAAAAAGTCGCAGTCCCCACTGCAAGAAAACTAATACTGTGTTACAAATCGCAGCGCGGGACTAGCAGAAAACGGACGATTTTTGCGAGAAAAGTCGCACTAATTCAAAAGTGCGACATTTCTCGCAAAATTTTGGTCAAAAATTTAGCGCACAGTCGGACATTCTCTTGTGTTATATATTCTTATTAAAACGTAAGATGACAATTTACAATATAACATAAAAATGCACGTATTCCTAAATATTGTAAAAAACATTAGTTATCTTTAAACAACAACACGTAAACGATTCTCTTTCAGTTGTTTTCTCTGGTGAGGTCTTACCAAGAAAATTCTTATAAATCGATCATTAATTCGGGTGGTTTTATTCGATTCCAGACGTCGTTGCAACGCCTAGTACATCATTTTACTAAAATGTTTTAAAATCACAAAAAATAAATTCATTCGCGCAGTGTTACATTTTTTTGCAAGGTGATTTTTTAGGAACATCAGGAAAAAATGGTTGGCCGAGAATCCTTTATATTTTTCAAAGGAATTTAAAACACAATAAGATTGTGTAATAAACACAACAATATTATTGTCATCAAGGGCGTGGCCAGGGGGGTTATGGGGGTTGTAACCCTCCTCCCTTTTGGGCTGGCGGAGGTAAAATTTTGGGAGTCCTAACTCCTACGAGAACAATTTTAAAAAATTTTCTCGCGCTTTGCTCCGCTTAGAGCTCGACATTTATATACCTTTTTACAACTTTTAAGTGATGATTCTAATAAATTCCAAAGACAATTTTTGAAAATTTTTTCGTGCTGTCGCACGATTTTTAATGTTATACCTATTTAAACCTAAAATTTTTTGAGTTTGGCTTAAAAAAACAATGCAAATAATAGTAAAAAGAATCACTTAGCGCAAAGCGCAAAAAATTTTACCCCTTTTTAATGTCTTTTTTACGGCATTTGGAGTACAACCCCCTACAACCCCCTCCTTTCGAAAAATTTGTATGGAGTGCAACCCCCCTTTCCGAAATCCTGCGTACGCCCCTGATTGTCATCCAATTAAAACATTATTTTCTTGTCGTGTTGTTTAAAACTTGGCTGACTAATTTCTAATAATAACAATTGTGCCATAAGATCAAACATTTTAGCAATTGATACAAATGTACTGGCGAATTGTTTTTAGAAAGAAGAAGGATACAACAAAAAAAGACGAGTGCGAAGGCGGCCGAAAAATTTTAGAAAATTTTCTCTAAAAATCACAGTTCTTAGCGCTTTTAGTATTAATACTTCAAAAAATTTTCAGAAGCGGAGGAAGCCTCGGTACCTCAAAATTTAAAAGGGCGCTGTCGGCATTTTCGATTGTGGTCAATCTTAATTCAATAAAGTTTTATCGATCTTTCATATTTCAGAAACAAATTATGTAGAGCCAATTAGTGTTTCTTCTAGCATTTTTTTGGCAACGGTAAAATTCTGCACAGACTTAGAGTTAACCACTCCCTAAACAAAATTGAATCATCTATTAACAGATTATTGTCTCCAAAAGTAAAAAAATACTTATCATAGATGAAAATGATAACCGGAGCTACGGTCTTTACCCTGTAATATAGCATTTTAAAATCTAGAAGGGTGGTCCTATAGGTTCAATCCCCTGGCTTTTTATTTATGGGAATACGGGACTGATCCGGGGTGGAAAAGTTTTAAATCATGGGGACGACCTATATAGATGTGGGGGGACCTTGATTTATGTCCAAAGCAGAACAATTTTTAAACCATAAAATTTTTGTTTAAAAAAAATAATATTAAAAATATAAAATAACAAGAAATGTATAAAAAGGGCCGCAGGGGTACGCGATTACATTGGCATACTTTCAGAAAGTTTATTCCAATGGCACTCCTATTAATATTATATACTTTCCATTTGAAATCACGCGCGCTTCGCGGTGCTATTATATAGCATAACTAACTTTATGTAAGTTCGCGCGAATAAATCAAATAAAAAATGTTTATTTATAAAAAAATAATACATGTAATGACAAACAAATGTGAGAAATAGCCCACTCTTAATTACTGCCTAAAGAAATTAAAGTTATTAGTATTGGGTAATAAAATCTCTAAAATCTAATTTATCTAAACATTTTTTAAAATGCTTAAAAGTAGCCAAACTTTTTGTCTTTGATTTTTATAATTTTTTGTGAAAACCTTACCCCTGGCCCCAATAGCCCACAAAATTTTTTTCAAGCCCCAATAGCCCACAAAATTTTTTTCAACAAAATATCTGCAGTGAGTCAGAAGTTATGACCCCCCAAAAATGGCATTTTTCGACAATTCTGTAGGTGAAAAATTGCTCAATAAAAAATTAATTAAAATCAAGTGAAAAATTACGATTTACTTTACAAATTATGCAGTCACAGAAAGCGGCTACTTTCTACTCTGATTTGATACCTTGATCGTTAGATTGATGCAATATTTGTCGAAATATTGAGTTTCCCGCACAAAAAACCCGCGATTTTTTCGTTAAAAACACGAAGTGAAGGAGAGAAAGGTTGGACAAACTTCACAAAATCACTTCCGTCGTTTGGTGTTTTTAATGAAAATCGGTGGTTTTTTGTGCAGGAAACGCAATATTTCGACAAATACTGCACTAATCTTAACGATCAAGGTATCAAATAAAAGTAGTAAGTAGCCGCTTTCTTTAAGTGCATAATTTGCAACGTAAATCGAAATACCCATTGGGCCATTTGCCACATACAGAATTTTCGAAAAATGTCATTTTTGCGGGGTCATAGCTCCTGACTCACTTCAAGTATTTTGTTGAAAAAATTCTTGTGGGCTATTCGGGCAGGGATAAGGTTTTCACAAAAATTTATCAAAATCGAAGACAAAAAGTTTTACTTCGCAGCGCATCTTTAAGCGAACTTTAGGTTACAATACTCTTATTTAAAGAATTTGTGAGAAAGAAAACTTTCTACAACTTAGTTGATATTTTTCAATATGACGAAATTTTAAAATAAACACATTTTAATTTAAGCGAATTTCCGTGGGCAGTATGCCATTTATAAAAAATTATGCCATTATAATGGCTTATTCTGAAAGTAAGCCATTATAATGGTATAGAACAGCGCCACTTTTAATACAGGAGTTGCACAATTTTCGGTATATCATTATTACATTTTTAATAATACTACATTTTTATTAAATAAAATAAGATAAAGCTATAAAAAGGGTGTTAAAACACTGATCCAAAAAAAGATATTTACACATTTTTGTGCACTGCGGCATTCTAATAATTAAAAAAAAATTCCGAATTTTGCCTATTGTTTTCGAAAAATCCAACAAAAAAACTTAAAAAAAAATTAATTACAATTTTATTTTAAAAAAATTCAGTGTCACTGTTGTGCATCAATGGGTATTGTAATCCTTTTTTCCATACAAAATATGCAAAACTTGTTAGCAAAAACATTTTGCCAACACATTGTCAATAACAAAATATTACCATTGTTTCGTTATTTAAAGGTCCACTTGAATCAACGTGTTTCTGCATAAGACGAAGGCTTGCCTTCCAACGTGGAATTTGCATCTAAAATCTTGAAATTTCAACATTTAAAATTTTATTTGCAAAGATAAAACTAAATTTTCTTTACGCATTGCGCGTTTTAAGGTGTTTTATTAAAAATACAGTAAACAAAACAAATCCATAGGAATAATAATACAAGAAAAAATTGTAAAAAAAGAATATTAAAGTGGTGTACTAGATTACTTCCAATTTGTGCGTGGGTTTTGTATCCCAAGATCTGCTTAGATGCAAAGCGGACGTTGAGTCAGATACAGTAACCCAAGGACACCAATAGTGGTGTTGTTTAACAGGGTCAAAATTTCGAGGCTAAACAATTATTAGGGTACAAAGAAGTTAACTGATTAATTAAAATTGAATATTAAAAAATATTTTTTCTTATTATAATATTGAAAAGCTAAAACTTCTGAGAGTTTTCAAAGAACATTTACTTTTTTAAATCGTTGGCAGGCTACAATTGCGCCTATTATGTTAACTTTAGCATTGACACAATACGCTGCTCATCACAACAAGCACTGGATCTTGAAAAAAACTATTAAAAAATCTATACACATGTTTTTATTAAAAGAACAAAGAAAACGTGATTTTTACCATCGGCGTACCCAGGTAAGGGGGGTTAGGTAAAGCGTGAAAGGGTGAGAAGGCGACCGCCTCTCCACCCTTTTCAAATCTCAAAAAGCCTTCGCAAAATTTTTTTTGCACAGGGAATTTTTACGTTTTTTTTATTTTTTAAAGAAAAGTTTCTTCTTAACCGGGACCGCCCATACCGAAAATAAAATCCTGGGTACGCCCCTTAATTTTCTAATTTTTTTTTTCCTTTGACAACATTAATAACAGCAAAAATAAGAATTCACTTGGTCCGTTCGTGGCTGTTTTGCTGCTGGAGCCATTTCATTATTTTCGGCTGAAAGCAGACTAAAATGCCACAGGCCAATGGATCGCAGACAAAATTCGCACGCGACAGAATTTTTAATTTTCCTAAATATTTAATTAAAATTTAAAAAAAAAATGTTTTAATAACGCGTGTTACTTTAATCGTTAGATGGACAGGGATAGGGAGTTAAACCTGTAAAAAATGCCAAAATTACTGACACCTTTCTAAAATTTTGGTCTATCCCGGTCTATCCCTTTTCTCCTAAAATTTTGGGGTTCCAACTAAAAACAACAACAGTAAAAATAAGTGTTTGGGTGATAACCTCAAAAAAAATTTTTTTACCAGTCAACCGCAGCTACAAATTTGAAGGGTGCTAACTCCTGGTAGGAAAAACGCTAAAAATAGGGTTGAAAACTTGGAAGAGGTACCCCCACAGAAAATCCGGAACGTTTCCCACTCGTGATGATTGTGTCCATAGCTGGGGCAGGACAAGAGGGGGGTTATACCATCCCAAAAATCCCAATTATAGCTGACACCCCCCCCCCCAAAAAAAAAAACATTTGGGGTACCCCGGACACCCCCCTAAAATTTGGGGGGTCCCAGAACTAAGAACGCTAAAAATAAGGTATTTGAGGTATACCCCAAAAATATTTTTGAGACACCCCCCCTAAATCTGGGAAGCTGCCCACCTATGATTATGTTCTCATGCTCCTGTCATACAATATTGATAAAGGCCATGCGGGTAATGAAAGTGAAAAGGTACAAAGAGGTAAGCATTAAAGGATAAGGTATGCCGAGTTTTAGAAACCTAATTGAAAATTCCAGAATTTCAAATTTTAAGTTAGTTAGCACAGCCAGATTTCCCTCAGGTGATTTCTTCCAGGAATGCTGCTGCCTTTGCGGGTTGTAGCCATAGGTCTTCTACTTTAAAATGTGGTAGGATTTTTGGTGCAGTTGAAAAAGTGGTGGACATCATGAGGTTTCTGGTTGGATTTTGGGCATTCATTTTTGATTGGAGAGTTTATTCTTGATTTGTATGAATTTAGGTGATGACAAAATATGGATCTTAGTTGTGACAGGAGTGTTCTTGGTTATCTTGGAAGGTGTTGTTTACTTTGGTGTATTTCATGAGGTTTGCTTTTTAGTAGAGGATTAGGTTGCAGTTCAGATAGATTCTTTTATGAAATACGTGTGAATGTTAGTTTGGATAGCTTTTTTGGTAAGAGTTTGGTTGAAGAAACTTTTTGCGATTGGACCATATTTTGATTGGAGGGTGTGTTTCATTTCTCTTGGCCTAAATGTTTTTGTTGTGATTTTGTTGGATGGGTGAGTCTGTTGCATAGTCTTGGCAAGAAATTGTGTTGCAAGGAGAGATATGTGGTTTTCGATTGGTAGTACTTTAGTTTCCAGATGGAGATCATCTAGAGAAGCCATTTTGTGGCAACCAGTTGCTATCCTGAGGGCTGAGTTTGTTGTTGATAGGAGTTTCTGATAATGGGATTTAGAGAGGTTTGGTGACCATATTGGTGTTCCATAGTTGAGGATGGGTCACCCTATAGCTTTGTATGAGGCTACTATTGTTTCTTTTTGTTGTCCCCAGCTGGTCCCAGCTAGGACTTTGAGGATACTATTGCGCATAGATGCTTTGTTGTTGATGGTGGTGATGTGGTTGTTGAAAGTTAGTTTTGGATTGAAAGTGACACCTAGGATTTTGCGGTTTTTCTTGAGCGGTAAAAGTTGGTTACGTATGGTCACTTTTGGGTGGTAGTTGTATTCTTGTGAGGATGGAGAAAAAAGTGTAATTGTTGATTTTTCTGTTGATAATTTAAGGTGGTTAAGATCCAGATATTGATTTAGAGTGTTGAGATAATTGGTGAGATTCATTGCCATATTAGCTATCTTGTTTCCAGTAGAGTAGACTGTGGTGTCGTCAGCATAGGAGACAATTTTGACGCCGGCAGGTGGGGGAGGTATGTCATATGTAGAAGTTGAAGAGAGTTGGTGAAATGGCTGAGCCTTGAGGCACGCCTGTTTGTATTATCCTGAGTTGGGAGATTGAGTCTCTGAAAGAAGTTTTGTTGATTGTGCCTCTGAGATAACCACTTAGCCATCTGATTAGATAGGCTGGAAGTGTGCTGTTTACTATCTTGCTGATTAAAATTTCTATGCTGATGGTTTCAAAGGCCTTGGTAAGGTCCAAGGCTGCTACTATTGTTCATTTGGGTGCAGCTTTTTGGTTAAAACCAGTTGTTATTTTGTTGGTAAGTTTAAGGAGAACAGTAGTTCTTGAGTGTTTGGGTTTGAAGCTGTGCTGATCTGGGTCGTGTTGTAGATGTTGGAGAAGGATCGGCTTGATTATTTTTTCAAAAACTTTTATAGCTGGGCAGAGAAATGAAATTGGTCTGTAAGAAGTAGAGATGAAGTGAAAATTTTAAATTCAATTCTGGACTCCGTAAGCCATTATAAAATTTTGTTTTTGCCCACCCCCTTGGATTTTAAATGATAAAATTATATAAAAAATACCCTCCTGTCCAACCACATGCTGATAACAAAGCGTGGAAATCGTTTACATTGCCTTCTTTGAATTTTTTAACAAATTCGATATCTTCTTGAGATACACCCTAAAGAAAAAAAAAATTAATAAAAAGAGAAAATAACAATTATAACAGTTTAAAATAATTATACTCTTGCTTTATTTTGTTTTATTTCGAAATAAAAAGCTATATTTTGCCACATTTTTTTAAAATTTTAAGAATATACAAGCTTAATACTCAAAAATAATATAAGTCTTTTCTAAAATTCTCAAAACATTTTAATTTAAATGACAAGACACATTATAGATTAGTTTTAGAGGTAAAATCTTATTTGTAATGCTAAATAGAATTTGAAAGTAGTTTGTGATTTGGAAATACAAATTAAACGAGTAGTGATGGGCGGAACTGCAGACTCCTGGAACATGGGAATGGAAATTTAGATTTGTTCAAAATCCAGAACAGGAACTGGAACCGGAACTCCAAATTTTGCCTGGAACATTCGGAACTGTCTATCACTATAAACGAGTATAGTCCAACCAGAGGGCCGGGTTATAGGTTTTAACATTAAAAGCGTTAATTATAACTTGTTGTACAACTAACCAGATCGTCTAAAGGGGTCATTGTTTCAAGTTTTATATCAGTTGAAACTGTCGATTGAAGGCGTGATAGTCGTGATTCTAGTTGACTGATTGCGGATTTGGGATCCAAAATGCTTGGACAAGTTTCAGATTCTACAAAAAATGTAAATGAACACAATTTTAATTTTATGTCTGGCTGGCTATTTTCATGAATTTGAAATTTTATTTTTATTTTAACATAAAATAATAAAGAAATTATGATTAGCGGCACGTATAGTATACCAGATATAGCAGAGGTAGGTAAACATATTTTTCAGAGTGGTAAGAGAGGGAGGAGGGATCTGGACAACAAATATGGTCACTCCCTGCCCATGTGTAGCTTTAAAAATTTTCGATTATATTAAATATGTTCAGACCCCGTTTTCTATTAAGAAAAAATGGCCTGACACCTTTCAAAATTTAAATACTCTGACCTCTCAGAAGTAAGCTATTGACCTTTTCACAAAAAAAACAACCGGAGATCAATTCAAAAATGTAGGAGATCCCATTATTGAAAACATTTAAAAATGATTTTTGACAAATGCGAACCGTTAATTTTTTACTATTTTGTTTTAAAAAAGCACTTTCTTTTAGTAAAAAAGTACTTTTTGTACAATTTTTATGTGTAAATAATTTAATGAACTATTGGTTTTAGACTCTTTTTGGGCCTAAGTAAGACTAACTAACCACTTCTTTAGTAACTAAAAATTGACCATCCAAAATTGACTAAAACTTCACTAAAACTCAAAAGAGAGGTGCAGGCGGACTCTAAAAATGGGTGTAACAGGATATTGGAAGTGTGGCTAATCTTGAGCAAAATTTTAAAACCTTTAATTGTTATAAAAAATAGTAATTTTTTCATGCTTCAAGCAAAGTGTTTATTCAATAAATTAGTATTTGGTATACCAAATACTGCTTTCTTTCCTATTAGTTTTAAATAAAAATTTTTTCTATTAGTTTCAAATAAAAATACAACTAAAAAATAATGCAAAATTTTTATTAAGAAACAATTTGGTACCTAACAAATTTCGCTTTCTGAACCATTAATTTGGTGTTTATATTTAACACAGTGAACATTAATATAGCGATGATCAAAGCAAAGCGAGAGAAATTTTTTTAAAGATGTTAAAAAAGCTAGTACCGTTTATATTTTTAATTTTACTAGGGAGGGATCCAATATGGTATATCAAAACACCAAAAACAATAAATACCAGAGAAATAACCAGGGGACAAGGGGGGCAGCCACCCCCCCTCACTCTAAAATGGTCGCCAGTAAAATTTGGGGGTTTTCAGAGGCCAAAAATTCAAAATTTTCTAGCACCTTGCTAATCCCTCGGCGCTAACCTCTAAAATAGTTTTGGTACCACAATTGACCCCCAAAAAGCAAAAAAAATTGTCCGCTTGGTTTTGCTCAACGGTCAAGTTCACTTCCATACTATGCAAATGCATATTTCTTGCCATTTATCTTGCTTAATGTTATTGAAAAAAGTATAATAATTTTAATAAACAATAAGTACTACTACACATCAAGCAAAACTTCCTCCTCCTAAAATTTCTAGCCGCCAACAACAATGGCTTAGTATTCTTCTCATATAGGTACCCTAAAAACATGAAGATGCTGCTCATCTGATTTGGTTTACAGTGTTGGTGTAGCTATGGGGTCTTTAAGGTTTCTAAATCAATTTTTTGTGAAATCCAAGCTCTGCTAACGTAATTTTTAACTAAGAAAACATGTTTTTACTGCTAAAAACATTAGATAATACGTCATTAGACCAAAAACAGAGTATTATACAGCTTTATTTACGTTTATCCCTGCTTTTTTAACCTTTTCAAAAAGCTATGGGGGGGGGGGGGTTGGAGCTCCCCTCCTGAAATTTTTTTGGTACTGAAATCCGCCCCTCTCCCCAAAATGAAACCCTGGGTATGTCCCTGATAAATACTACAAATTTAGAAGCGGAGGCAACTTAAAACATTAGATAAGTTTCACTTTCTTCCTATATATTGCAACATTAAGCAAATCGCGAAAAAATTGAAAAAAATCATTTCAAACTAGAACAATACAGCGCCTTTTCAATTGTAATGCTATATAAGGAAAGGGCGGAACAATTGAATGAGAAGCAGAGCAAAGCGCGAGGAAAATTTTTAAAAAAATAGTCTGTCAGGCTCCTCCCAATTTTTACCTTTCCTGATCTAAAAGAAGAGGAGCTCTAGACCTCTTACTGAGTGCCATTGAGCCACCAGGACCGTGCTGACCTTCCGGCAGCACCCAATGAGCCGATTTGGGGAACTTAGATCTAAGGGTCCTAAGATCTACAGCTGCTACGTAACAATTTTTCGCAACCTAAAAAAGAAGGGGAACTTAGATCTAAGCGGCGCACAAACACGTGGCCCTTTCAAAGGGGTTGTCCATTAATAACGCAACAGCTTTAGTAATAATTTCAACACATTATAAACTTTTTAAAAAACCACTGAATTATTTTTTTTCTAAATATTTGCCGCAAACTTTATTATTGTTTCATATTTTAAAACAATGTTGTTAAACATTGTTGTTAAAATGAACAATAGGTTAAAAGGTTTTTTTAGTATTAAAATTACGTTATCATATTAAATGGTGCCGTTGTTTTTTTTTTAATTTAGACCCTTTTTTATTTTAAAAAAATCTAGTCATAGCAAAAATATATAATATACCGAAAAATGTGCAACTCCTATATAAAAAAAGTACAGAAAAGGTGGCCTTTATAATGAGCCTCTCCATTTAAATGACACTCTCCACTATAATGGCATAGTAGCCATTTTAATTCGGCGAGTTAAAATGGAGAGGAAGCTATTATAATAGCCATTTATTGACTTAATTTCACTTCATATAATACTCACAAGTCTAATACTGTCCGGGCCGCACGAGTTTCTGCGTGTTGGACAGTATTAAACCCACACGCAGAAACTCGTGCGGCCCGGACAGTATTAGACTTGTGAGTATATATGAAGTGAAATTAAGTCAATAAATGGCTATTATAATAGCTTCCTCACCATTTTAACTCGCCGAATTAAAATGGCTACTATGCCATTATAGTGGAGAGTGTCATTTAAATGGAGAGGCTCATTATAAAGGCCACCTTTTCTGTACTTTTTTTATACAAGAGTTGCACATTTTTCGGTATATTATATATTTTTGGT
>JASAMX010003865.1:0-12001 GCA_030248175.1 Microlaimidae sp. YZB2_3 | reverse complement strand
TATAAAGAAAAAAAGTGGGTTATACCAAAAATCTATGTCCCCATAGATGAACAAGGGGCGGAGGGGGGGAGGGGAGGGTGGGGATGGGGTCCATAGGTGTTTTGGGGGGGGGGCAGAGGGGTTAACCTCCCCCCAGAGCGAAAATTTTGGGCACCCCCCTAGAAAAAAGTCCAGGCCCCCCCTCCCCCCCCCCAAAAGCCTCCTCAGAGCGGTCCGGCCTTACCCCCCCTCCTAGCCAGGCTGACCCCTCACACCCCTCCCGACCAATTTAAAGGTACATTTTTTTATTTACTGTCAAAAACACGGTTTTTTAGTTAAAAACACTGTTTAAATACACGTTTTAGGCTTAAATAGACGGTTTTAGTATATAAAATTAAAAATTAGACCTAAAAACAATTAAATTATTGAGTTTAAAAAATTTTGTTAAAAAATTGGACCCCCTGGAAAAATGAAGGAAAAAAATGTCTTTAAAATGACTTCTTACTGCCTCCAAACTTAAGTTTAGAGGTCAAAATGAATGTTTTAAGCAATAAAAAGCACAAAAATGCTATAAAAAGGGCTTTTTGACCTAAAATTTGCGTTTTTTACCTATTTTTTCTTCAAAATCGAAAAACATTAAGGGTAAAATGAACTTCAGAAAAAAACGATATGGGTATTTTGCGTTTCTCGGATTTTAACCCCTCCCCCTAATTTGGGGTTTAACCCCCCCACTCCGGACCAACTTGCCCATGTATGCCCCTGACCCCCTAAATTTGAAATCTCGGCAACCGGGGTCGATCCCCCTAAAAAGCCAGGGGGGGGGTCCGGACCCCCCCCCCGGTAAAAAATTTTGGCCTTCCACCCGGGGTGGACCCATTCCCTAGCAGACCCGACCAAAAAGACCTTTCTGGCTAAGGTCCACCCCCCCCAGCCTCGAAATTTCGCCCCCCTTCGATAGAAAAAAATCCGGGCTCCCCACCAAATTTTTAAACTTTTTACCCCCGACCCCCCCTTGGATCAAAATCTTACTCCCCCCCTCCCCTCTCGAGAAAACTTTAAGTAATTTTTTATATTAATTTTGTAAATTTGTAAAGATGTAGTATTATCTTATAAAAAAACTATTATTAAACTATTAACGGTTCAAAATTATTTTCCTTCGGACACTACACCCCACCTGACCCTCCCCTCTAAGGTTTCAAAATCTGCCACACCGAGTCGACCCCTCTGATAAAGCTCCGAGGGGGGTTCGAGGTTCGAGCCCTCCCCCTCTAAGACCCCCCTCCAAGATTTTGAAATGTCATTTACCCGGGGTAAGCACTCCTTTAACTTCGGTGACCGTGTTTATCCTACGACGTCCCCGCTTATCCAGACTTTTGTCCTAGAAGTAAAATTCTTCATTGATTTTTACTACTCTTAGGTCAAAATGATCAAACAGTTTGATTTTTTTTAACGCCAAAGGCGGTCGAAAACCTAACTTTAATTAAAAAAAGGAAAGAGGAAGACGACAAATCTAACCAATAGCGCGGTATAAAATCAATACCGGGTATGCGGGGACTGTTATAGGCAATATTTTAGACCAGGCGCGCATTATAGGATTTCGCCGAGGGGAAAAAAAATGAAAAAAAATAGCGCGGGTTACGGCGCGAAGCGCCGTAACTGTAGCCGCGTAGGCGCCCAAAGCCGACGCGAAGCGTCGGCCGGGTCTCTGGCTCGCCCCTCCCAGCCGCCGGAGGTGAAAATTTTTTAAAAATGCATTGAAAATGGTGAAAAAAATTGTTTGCAGCGATTCATATGGTTGAAGTTTTAGTTTTGTTTTTATAAACTAATTCCTCGACACAAAATTATTGTTACATAAATAGCAGCACCTAAGCGACGCGAAGCGTCGCCCGGGGGGTCTTGGCGGTGTTCCTTGACACCCGCCGGAGGCGAACCTTTTCGGAAATATGCATTAAAAACTGCTTGAAAATTGTGTCTGAGCGATCCATACGGCCAGAATCCCATACTTTAGTTTCGATAACCTAAAGCTTAATAAGTTTGTTTGGTACAGTGGTAGCAGCATTAAACCGCTTAAGCACAATGTTGACTGGGAAACCCGGGGGTGTTCTTCCAGCCGCCGGAGAGGCGAAAACTGATACTTTTACTGAAACTAAAACTTCTGACCCCATTCTTATTATTCGCGGCTTTAATAAAATGCGTCCTTGCTATGCTTAATAAATTTTGATTGATTTCTCATTTTTCAAAAATTAAGATTTTCAAAGAATCACTTGATTTTTTTTTCAATGTTTTAATGGATGGAACAAAGAAAGCTTTTCAAAAATATATACAAAATATTTAAAAAAACACATAAAAATAACAGTAAGAATCATACAGAGGGTTGGGGAAACTCCAACCCAATTGCAGAAATATGAACAAAAAACTCTTTAAAATGACTTTTTACCTCCTTTAAACTTAAGTTTTAAGGTAAAATCGAGTGTTTTAAGCAAAAAAGCTTAAAAACGCAATAAAAACGGTTTTTTGACATAAAATTACCGTATTTTTGACTATTTTTTGAATTAAACCAACAATAAGGGTAATTGCACCCCATAAAAAACGATGTAGTAAAAATGCGTCCCTCGGATTGTAACAATCCCCCTTGCTAAATGGGTTTAGGTTTACCTTCCCCTCCTCCCACTACGGGGCAACTTGCCCATGTATGGTAGCATAAGAAGCATAATGGGCACGGGGGGGCGGTTGGGGGGGTTAACCCCCCCCCCCCCCCCGAAATTCTGAGAAGGGGGGTTTAACCCCCCCCCACTCAGAAGTGGGGGGAGGAGAAAAAGTTGACCCCCCCA
This sequence comes from Microlaimidae sp. YZB2_3, assembly GCA_030248175.1. Lineage (NCBI taxonomy): Eukaryota > Metazoa > Nematoda > Chromadorea > Desmodorida > Microlaimidae > Microlaimidae sp. YZB2_3. Next base: position 9,191 of record JASAMX010003865.1, on the reverse strand, counting down.
ATTTTGGAAAAATCAAGAAAAAAAAATGTCTTTAAAATGACTTCTAACTTAAGTTTTGAGGTCAAAATGAATGTTTTAAGCAATAAAAAGCTCAAAAATGCTATAAAAAGGGCTTTTTGACCTAAAATTAGCATTTTTTACCCATTTTTCCTTCAAATTCGAAAAACGATATGGGTAAAATGCACTCCAGAAAAAAAAACGATATGGTATTTTGCGTTTGCTGGACTTCTGGCCAACCCCCCCCCTAATTTGGGGTTTAACCCCCCCACTCCGGACCAACTTGCCCATGTATGATAAGAAGGATACCTTTTTGGACTGGAAGAATTCCTTTCCGCGAAAAGTAAAGAGAACGGGATCGGAGACATCCGCAGGGTGATCAACCAATCCGCTGCTCCCTTCCAGACTCTGAAACACAGCCAACATTTAATTAATTCAGTTTTAGGCATAGTTATCCAGATAGTTATGGTGGTTTATTTTGAAATTAAAGGAATACAAGATTAAGTGAACAAAAAACTGTTTTGCGTGCATATTAATGAATCCTAAATTATGCATGATCAATTTTTTTCTTTTGCTAGTTTTGTTAATGTCATTTTATTGTTTTCGTTTTTACATTTTATTTTACAAATATGCATGCATATAAAAACAAACAAACAAACATTATTGCTAATTTTATGAACAATAAAACCAAAAAATAAAACATAATTAAAAAAGAAAATATACGACTTTATACATTTTTCAGACATATTGACTGCCCTAACTAGGGCGCGCCCTAATTAAAGCACGCCCTAGTTAGGACAGTCGCATGTGCTAATTTGGTTTGTCCAACTCTAAAGGTCAGTCGGATGTGGTAATTGGGTCTTGTGTTTAAAACGGTGGCCTTAATTAGGGCGTTTAATAGCTCTTATAAGGGCTCGCTCCAATCTAGGTCCATATGGCCCTAATAAGGGTAAATAAGGGTACGCCCTAGTTAGGATAGGACAGTCAATGTTTCTGAGAAATATATAAAGTCACATATTTTTCCTTTATTATTATGTTATATATTTTTGATAAAACGACGACACTAACAATCATTTGTTGTAAATGTTGGCTGTGTTTCAGAGTCTGGAAGGGAGCAGCGGATTGGTTGATCACCCTGCGGATGTCTCCGATCCCGTTAGAATTTTATTCGCGGAAAGGAATTCTTCCAGTCCAAAAAGGTATCCTTCTTATCATACATGGGCAAGTTGGTCCGGAGTGGGGGGGTTAAACCCCAAATTAGGGGGGGGGGTTAAAATCCGAGAAACGCAAAATACCATATCGTTTTTTTTTCTGGAGCGGCATTGACCCATATCGTTTTTCGTATTTGAAGGAAAAATGGGTAAAAAATGCTAATTTTAGGTCAAAAAGCCCTTTTTATAGCATTTTTGAGCTTTTTATTGCTTAAAACATTTCACTTTTCGACCTCAAAACTTAAGTAAAAACTCATTTTAAAGACATTTTTTTTCTTGATTCTCCCAAAAATCGGGTCAACTTTTCTCCTCCCCCCACTTCTGAGTGGGGGGGGACGACCCCCTCTAAGAATTTCGGGGGGGGGGGCGCTAAGCCGCCTCTCCCCCCGCGCCCCATTATGCTTGATGCTACCATACATGGGCAAGTTGCCCCGTAGTGGGAGGAGNGGAAGGTAAACCTAAACCCATTTAGCAAGGGGGATTGTTACAATCCGAGGGACGCATTTTTACTACATCGTTTTTTATGGGGTGCAATTACCCTTATTGTTGGTTTAATTCTAAAAATAGCTAAAAAGATGGTAATTTTATGTCAAAATACCGTTTTTATTGCGTTTTTAAGCTTTTTTGCTTGCAACATTCGATTTTGCCTGAAACCTTACCTTTAAAGGAGGTAAAAAGTCATTTTAAAGAATTTTTTGTTCATATTTCTGGAATTTGGTTGGAGTTTTGCCAACTCCTCTGTATGATTCTTACTGTCATTTTTATGTGTTTTTTTAAATATTTTGTATATATTTTTGAAAAGCTTTCTTTGTTCCATCCATTAAAACATTGAAAAAAAAATCAAGTGATTCTTTGAAAATCTTAATTTTTGAAAAATGAGAAATCAATCAAAATTTATTAAGCATAGCAAGGACGCATTTTATTAAAGCCGGATTAATCCAAATCAGTAAAAGTTTTAGTTTCAGTAAAAGTATCAGTTTTCGCCTCCGGCGGCTGGAAGAACACCCCAGACCCCCGGTCGACGCTGTGCGTCGTTTTAATGCTGCTACCACTGTACCAAACAAATTTATTAAGCTTTAGGTTATCGAAACTCATGTAAAACTATGACCATATGAATCGCTGGACACAATTTTTAAGCAGTTTTTAATGCATATTTCCGAAAACTTTCGCCTCCGGCGGGTGGGGGGACACCGCCCAGACCCCCCGGGCGACGCTTCGCGTCGCTTAGGTGCTGCTATTTATGTAACAAACATTTTGTGTAGGAATTAGTTTATAAAAACAAAACTAAAACTTCAACCATATGAATCGCTGCAAACAATTTTTAAGCAGTTTTTCAATGCATTTTTAAAAAATTTTCACCTCCGGCGGCTGGGAGGATACAACCAGAACCCCCGGCCGACGCTTCGCGTCGGCTTTGGGCCGCTACGCGGCTCAGTTACGGCGCTTCGCGCCGTAACCCCCGCCGAGACAATGGCAGGCCGCCTCCCCTCGGCGAAATCCTATAATGCGCGCCTGGTCTAAATATTGCCTATAACAGTCCCCGCATATTCGCTATTGATTTTATACCGCGCTATTGGTTAGATTTGTAGTTATACTCTTCCTTTTTTTAATTAAAGTTAGGTTTTCGACCGCCTTTGGCGTTAAAAAAAATCAAACTGTTTGATCATTTTGACCTAAGAGTAGTAAAAATCAATGAAGAATTTTACTTCTAGGACAAAAGTCTGGATAAGGGGGGACATCATAGATAAACACGGTCACCGAAGTTAAAGGAGTGTTTACCCCGGGTAAATGACATTTCAAAATCTTGGAGGGGGGTCTTAGAGGGGGAGGGTCGAACCTCGAACCCCCCTAGCTTTCTAGAGGGGTCGACTCGGTGTGGCAGATTTTGAAACCTAGAGGGAGGGTCAGGTGGGGTCCAATGTCCGAAGCAAAATACTTTTAAACCATTAAAAGTTTAATAATAGTTTTTTTATAAGATAATACTACATCTTTACAAATTTACAAATTTAATATAAAAAAGTACTTAAAGTTTTCTCGAGAGGGGAGGGGGGACTCAGATTTTAAAATCCAGAGGGGGGTCAGGGGTAAAAAGTTTAAAAATTTGGGGGGGAGCCCGGATTTTTTTCTAGGAGGGGGGGCAAATTTTCGAGGCTGGGGGGGGTGGACCTCACCAAAGGTGTTTTTGGTCGGGTCTGCTAGGGAAGGGGTCCACCCCGGGTGGAAGGCCAAAATTTTTTAGGGGGGGGAGGTCCGGACCCCCCCTGGGTTTTTAGGGGGGTCGACCCCGGGTGCGAGATTTCAAATTTAGGGGGTCAGGGGCATACATGGGCAAGTTGGTCCGGAGTGGGGGGGTTAAACCCCAAATTAGGGGGAGGGGTTAAAATCCGAGAAACGCAAAATACCCATATCGTTTTTTTCTGAAGTTCATTTTACCCTTAATGTTTTTCGATTTTGAAGAAAAAATAGGTAAAAAACGCAAATTTTAGGTCAAAAAGTCCTTTTTATAGCATTTTTGTGCTTTTTATTGCTTAAAACATTCATTTTTTATGTAATATAATTAAGATAATTATATTTGACAAGAATGTATGTGTGGTTTTAGGCAGCTTTAAAAGTGTGGGGCGCTGAGTGGACTGACAATTTTCCGATCGATACTGTGGGAAATTCAGGCAGAGTGACATCGAAGGCATCCGATGGCAGAATTTACGATGTAATAATTCTGTTTATGTGTTTTGTTTATTAAAGGTTAGAAAGACAATTGGTCAGTTCGGGTAAAGCTAGTAGCAATTGCATTATATCGTAATGCTTTTTACATCATTAACAAAAAAAAATCAAATTTTGAGAAACATCTAAACATATAGTAACTGGTATTAGTAAATTTATCGGAAACGGAAGTCAGATCAATAAAACCAACAGATAAACACCTACTTTTTCTTTGTATAGCTAGGAAAAGAGAATGATAGTCATTGTAGTTCATTCTTTTTAAGGCAGAAAAAAGGATTTTATCAAAATACTGTATCCAGCATAATCTAAAATTTAAATATTTACGCGACTGAGTCTCAATGGCGTGCCCAGGAAGAAAACACCCGCCCCCGCCCTCGCCCCCATTTTTCATAAGGGGGGAGTGGGACACCATTAAGTTTTTTGAATTTTGGGAGAGAAAAAATATTTTTTTTAAATATTAATACAGAAAATTTCCTGATGCCTTCCAAAAGCATATTCATAGACAAAAAAAACAAATTTTCCCCGCTTCGCGGACAATTTAAATTTACAAAATATCTTAGTTTTTCGATTTTATATCGATTATGCCGCTCAATAGTTAAGGCATACATGTTATATAAAACTACTATGAACACTATTAAACTTTTATTAACGGTTTAAACACATGTTTTAAATGTAAAAGGATAAAAAAAACTTTTTTTGTAATCAGTATCATCTGAAATTAAAACTTCTTGTGTATTTTAGCGCCTTAAGTTAAAAATTTTCTCCCCCGGAGGGGGTATTCTGCCCCCCGGGCCCTCTGACAAGGGTCCCTCTGCCTCTTGACCCCGCTGGTAGGCTTTCGCGCTCCAGACCATAGGTGGGCGGGGGGGGGTTATACCCCCCAAAAAAATCCCGAATATGGCCGAGACCCCCCCCCCTAAAATTTGGGAGTACCCCGGACACCCCCTCTCTTAAAATTTGAGGGTTCCAGTACCAAAAACGCTAAAAATGGGGTATTTGGGTTATACCCCCAAAAATATTTTTTGGACAGGCCTCCCGATTTCGGGGGATCGGGTATACTTCCCCCCCCCAAAATCCTATAGGCTGCCCACCTGTGGTCCAGACCCCGCTAACCTTAAAAGTATATACAAATAGATATTAATTTCTATATTTCAAAGGATTGTTAGAGCACAAACGCACTAGCATTTTGAAAAATTTTAATGCGGAGCATAGTTAAACGCCTTGATTATATCAAAAAAATACAAAAATGTTGCTGAAAATTTTGGAGTACAATGCCTACTTCATAATTCTAATTTCGAAACATTTTTCGTTGTTTTTGTTGCATTACTTGAAACTTATTTTGTGTATTAGGAACCCCAATCATTTTACAAGCTATTAAGAAAAGTTGATTTTTTTAGCTATTAAATCTATGCGGGACATAAATTTTTAAATACATTTTTGGAAAACAACCGATTTTATAATGTGTTATTGTTATTTGTGTTTTATTTAATTGTATCATTATTAGGTAATAGCTGTAATTAATGATTGTTATATTTAGGTTTTTAATTATTTTTTTAATATTTTTCGTGTTTTGCAAAACTAAATAGGTTTTTAGCTGCTCTTTGTTACCAATTTCAGGGAGTCATGAATCGTTTTGTGGTTGGAAATGAATGGGTAGTTAAAAAAATATTCAGTTTTGCTTATTTGGTCATACAACTACAGTGCGGTGTATACTTGCTTTTGTATGTTTCTGTCTTAGGACGAATTAAATTTAATATTAATAATTAAATAAGTATAAAAATGTGACATCGAACATGGCAACACTGTTTAAAAACTTTTTTGAACTTGTTTTTATGTTTAGGTATCCGTCTCAATTCAACTTTGTAACTCTGGTTTGACCAAAATTTGCACATTCACTCCCTTCTACCTGCTGGACAACAGGTGTTCGGTAAGTTAAACTTAATAAAATATGATTTTAAGTACCTATGGAAAAGAGTGTGACACTCATGAGCATAAAAGGTTTATTGCAACCAAAGCACTAATTTGTGGTAGAAATAGGTAAAAACAATTGATTATTATGGATTCTAATGTTGTTAAAACGGTGTGCGATTTACGACATGTTATACGTGTAATATTTTGTTTGCTTTTCAATTTACATTAAACTGATAAAAAATCCGCTGAGTGGAATTCGAATTGTGGTTTTATTATACAAATAAAAGCGTCATAAAACATTTGTTTAAAATCAATTTGCTTATACTAAATGTTGATTTGTTTAAAGTTAGTCATGAGTTTTTATTAAAAATTAATTCGCCTTATGTTTATTTCAAAAACATGAGCTAACTAAAATTTTGAAAAAATAGGAAGATTGCAGCCAGCTTATTTTATATGAATACGCCCTCTTATAACTATTGGTAACGCCAATGCGTTTTGATGCGAAGTTGATTTTACTTTTAAAGCATTCTTATTCTTGGTTTGTTTTAATTCTTGTATGATATTAAATATTTGTAATCTAATTGTTTTTAAAATTTAATAAATAATATTAAATTACAGCAGCAAATATTGTTTATATCTTTACTTTTATTGTGCGGTTTGAATTGTTTTTTAGTTCGGTGCGAAGGAAATAATTTATTAACAAAAATGCCCTCCACTGGCGACAAAACTCGAACTTTATATTTTTATATCTCGCCAACTTAATGAAGAAGTTGTATTAAGCATATATTCGAGCGTAGCTCAAACTCTTCGCTATCAGATAAAAGGAAAAAAGTTTAACTATGAGACGTCATCACTTAAGTCTTTTGAATATGTGCTAAAAGGTTTGGCGAAAATTGTTCGCTGATTTTTTTTAATGACGCATTAAATGCACGCGGTTTTTTCGATTTTGAAAGTTCTTTAAACCTTTGGATGGTTGAGATGTTTGTAGCAAAACTTTTTTGTCATTTTCAAACAGTAAAAATAATTACATTTTTTGCAACCAATTTTGACAAATAGGTTTGGTTGAAACGTTCATTATTATGATTCTTAATGAAATTGACGTTTCATTCTTCAAGACTTTTCTGATTCTCCGTCAAAAATTTTTGGCAATAACAACATTTTTGTGTTAGCAAGCGATATTGTACCCGATGGTGTTATGAACAGAAATGTTTATAAAATGTTAAACTATGATTATGTTAAATCATTTCTACCAAACCATTTATCAGTGTTATATGAAATACTTATAATTTAGCTGATTTAATTTTTTAAGCATTTTAATAATAAAATTAAGGTTTTATTATTCGTATTTGGTTTTTATCTCAAGACCGGTTTTCTTGGTTGCTGATATTTTTATACCAATTACTAATTATCATGTGTCATTGGTACTGTATCCGCAAGGATTTTTTTATTGAGAGTGGGAAAAAGTAGATATTTAAAAAAAAGTAAATAACAGGTTGTAATAAGCTAAGTTTATATATTTAATTATGGTTTGATTTTCGTATAAGTTACTTTGAGTTAGCATGTTTCTTGAAACGAGGGTTTTGCAACACTAAGTAAATATTTCTTTGAATTAGATTCATAAAAGTGTCCGGTTAAGGGTCAACCTGAGTAATTTATGAGGTTTGTGTTGGAAAACAATTGGTTTTCAATAGTTTTTACGTAGTTAAAGCATAGTTTGGGGGGTTGGTTACCCTTAATAAATGACTTTTCAAAATCTGAGGGATTTTTTAGGAAGTCCGAAAAAATGTCGACCTCAAGTCAACCAGTTTGAAATTTTACTGGCTTTAAGGGGGATTCCATTTATTTTTAAAAGTAATTGATAATAGGGATTATCCTATTATGACGTTCTATAAAAACACGTCATAACCAGTCTTACTTCTACTTTCATATATGAGCAAAAAGAAAAAAATAATAATATCTTTTCTGTTTATGTAATTATACAAAACAATAAAAACAACTTAAAAATTACTTTAACGTTCGTCACCTTTAGCCTTCACCAAGGAGTTTTAGCTAACATTTAAAAAAATCCTTCACCTATATTAAACGAACCAAATATTCAAACAAATTTATACCTATCGTGAATCGTGGGTGGTCTATTAAGTGAAGTTTACTGTAGTTTTTAATAAAATAATTACTTTAAACTTTAAACAAACTAGTTTTTAAAATATCCATGATTTTTGACAAAAAAAAAGCATTATTTCACTGTCGGTCGGTAACATAAAATGCATTCCTTTTCGTTTTTTGTAAATAGTCTGTATGGGACGTGCACTGGCAAGTGATATTTCTCATATGACATTCCAACAACTCGACCCTGACTTTCGCAAGAAAAAGTCATTTCTTTTTGCTAGTAATTAATTCAAAAATACAAGTTATGAAGTTGTCGATAAACGCCTATTTGTTCACTGGTTGATTGGAAATTTCCTCCCTGATTTATGATTTGTTTTATGTTTATCTCCAAATATACACAGCTTAAATGTTAAGTTTTTTTTAATCAACAAAAATATGTTTTTTTAACAGAAAAACATAATGCTGCACGTACTTTCCAGATACAAAATGACGCTTTTTCATGATTTATAATAAGTAAATTTAAAAACAAATTATTGTTTTTTTAATTTGTTTTTTTTTTTGAGCAATTTTATATGTGCATCGTCCACCGACCATGAAGCTTAAATTACCGTTCAAAAACGTGTATGAACCATAGATGAACACGGTCAAAAAGCTAGGGCGGTGTGTTTACCCCGGGTAAATGACATTTCAAAATCTAGGGAGGTCCTAGGGGGGGGGGTCGAATCCCCCTAGCTTTCTAGGGGGGGTCGACCCAGGGTGGAAGATTTTGAAACCTAGAGGGGGGTCAGGTGGTGTCAAATTTCCGAAACAAAATACTTTTAAACCATTAAATGTTTAATAATAGTTTTTTTGTAAGATAATACTGAATTTTATTGAATAAAAAGCGATATTTAGGTATAAAAAGGATGTAAAAACATGAATTTATGTTAAAACTTTACGTTTTTGGAAGAAAATTTAGTATAAAAAAGTACTTAAATTTTTCTCGAGAGGGGAGGGGGGGTCAGATTTCAAAATCTAGAGGGGGGTCAGGGGTAAAAAATTTGAAAATTTGGGGGGAGGGGGGCCCCTGGATTTTTTTCTAGGAGGGGCCAAAATTTCGAGGCTAGGGGTTTTTTTTTTTTTTTAATGATCAGATAACAGAATTAATATCATACTAAGCATAGTTTATGCATAGTTTAAATCTTCTGTTTTCATCATTTCATTGTGTTTTTTTTTTGTTTTTTTTTAAAAAACATCAAATCTGCG